>CAUDMG010001100.1:0-53494 GCA_958450375.1 Homarus gammarus | reverse complement strand
TATATATATATTCCCCTGGCTTCGTTCCGGGGAGGAAACTTGTAAGGCTTGAGACGTCATCTGGTACATCTTTCCTGATATTTTATCCACAAGAAATATTTGATGCTGCGTTGGAATTTTGCTAAATCTTCCAATTATACAATGATGTTTATATCTGTTTAAGTGGTTCATGTGTTTGTTATTATATGTCTTACTGTCTAATACGCCAATCAATCCTACCTTACGTCATTATATAAAGTAGAGATTAGCGTATACCTAAATTACCTACTGAAAAAATTAAGGTATATTGATTTTAAGAAAGTTTATCCTTTTTTTTTTTTAGAATTTCGTCAACGCTGTGGTTAAATGGAAAAGAAAATTACCTACCGTAAAAAGTTTGAAATTTAAGCCAACTTCCTTGGGCAAAATTTGTTGATCAAAGTTGCATACCTCTTGATAAGATTTGTGTATAGTGTCTGATGAGTTGAAAGGGCTGGTGAGAAGGCTTTTGATTAGCCGATCAGATATTTTATAAGTAAGGTTCATTATTATCACATGAGCTGCATAAACTGTCGACATCATTATGGAGATGATGAGCAGAATTATTTTGCCGATAATAATAATAATAATAATAATAATAATAATAATAATAATAATAATAATAATAAAGAAAACAATAACGGCTTGAAATTGCATTTTTCAGTGTTAAAAAATTTGCATACAGGCAGAGTGCTGATGACCGTATGTAAAAGTATTAGCATTTTTTATAAAGTTCCCTGACTTTTGTTTAAAAAAATGCGCAAAAAGTTTTACACAATTTCCCCCAAAAAAGTCATAGTTCTTCATTGTTATATAATATTCTTTCGTTAATATGGAGTGACTTTCATAGCCAGGGAACTTGTTCAATAGTACAGGTCCCTCCCTTCCTAACTCCCTCCATCCATCTATCCTCCACCCACCTCTCTCCCTGTCCCTCTGCTTATCCTCTCATCCACGCTGTCATGCATTCCATTATCTCATTAAGCCATGCATTTACACACACACACACACACACACGCATGTACACACACACACACACACACACACACACACATACACACACACACACACACACTCACACACACACACACACATACACACACACACACACACACACACACATACACACACACACACATACACACATACACACACACACACACACACACATTCACATATACACACACACACACACACACACACACACACTGATTTATATAGAGTTGGGTGGAGAAAGATATAGGAAAGGATAATAAGGATAATGAAAGATAGAGAAGAGATAGGTAGTTCCTCTTAATGAAGGGATTTTGGAGACAGAAAGAGACTAAGATCATAGACGGAAGAGATAAGATTAAATGGGAAATAGAGACGCGCCAGGTAATGAAAGACAGAGTCAATATTATAAGCGAGTTCTCCCAGATATATTAAGTGAGAGAAAGAGAACAAGACGAGGTGAGGAAAAGTGAAGTGGAAGAGAGAGATATTTGGGGGAGATAAGAGGTAATTGAAGATAGGTGAATTGAGAGGAGAGAAGAGAGATTGAAGGAGGCAGATAATAATGAGGCAATGAGATATAACGAAGGAGATGATGAGAGATAACGATAGAGAGAGATAGTAGAGAGAGAAGGGAACTGCTAAGATATACTGAGGAAAATATCTACCTGTCCTACCTACATCCTTATCTACCTGTATTATTATGTACCTGTATCATTATCTACCTGTATTATTATCTATCTGTATTATCTATCTGTATCATTACCAGTATTATCTACCTATCATTATCTACCTGTATTATCTACCTGTATAATTAGTTATCTACTATTTTCTACCTGTATTATCTACTAGAATAATTTTCGATCTCCATAAGAATATACCTGCATTTTCACCTGAGTTATCGATCTACAGTTCTACACCTACTCTATCATCCCCTATCATCTACATGTACTCAACCACCACCCAAACAACAAACAAAAACAGAAACAAACAGTATTAATCACATACGAGCAAACAACAAATTAATTCCAGTTTCTTGGTTTTTTTTCATCTAATCTCATAGTTAATTAAACCATTGCATTATGTTTCCTGCGGCTGATAATAATTATGTTATTTTCCTCGATAATCTCTCTTATATTTAACTGCCTTTAAGTTCAGTGTTAATTAAATAGCGAAATGTAACTCCGTAATACATATAGGCAATTATACTGATTATGCCTCAGTGTCCAAAATAATAAGTATAACACAAATTGGTGGTCAATATTAGGGGGTGTGTATGTGTTTTATTAGGTGTCAGGGGGTGAGTGCGTGAGAGGAGTGTTAGTATGGTGGGAAGTGTGTGGGAGTGTTAGTATGGTGGGGAGTGTGTGGGGTTGTTAGTATGGTGGGGAGTGTGTGGGGGTGTCAGTATGGTGGGGAGTGTGTGGGGGTGTTAGTATGGTGGGGAGTGTGTGGGGGTGTTAGTATGGTAGGGAGTGTGTGGGGGTGTTAGTATGGTGGGGAGTGTGTGGGGGTGTTAGTATGGTGGGGAGTGTGTGGGGGTGTTAGTATGGTGGGGAGTGTGTGGGGGTGTTAGTATGGTGGAGAGTGTGTGGGTGTGTGGGGGTGTTAGTATGGTGGGAAGTGTGTGGGGGTGTTAGTATGGTGGGGAGTGTGTGGGGGTGTTAGTATGGTGGGGAGTGTGTGGGGGTGTTAGTATGGTGGGGAGTGTGTGGGGGTGTAAGTATGGTGGGGAGTGTGTGGGGGTGTTAGTATGGTGGGGAGTGTGTGGGGGTGTTAGTATGGTGGGGAGTGTGTGGGGGTGTTAGTATGGTGGGGGATGTGTGGGGGTGTTAGTATGGTGGGGAGTGTGTGGGGGTGTTAGTATGGTGGGGAGTGTGTGGGGGTGTTAGTATGGTGGGGAGTGTGTGGGGGTGTTAGTATGGTGGGGAGTGTGTGGGGGTGTTAGTATGGTGGGGAGTGTGTGGGGGTGTTAGTATGGTGGGGAGTGTGTGGGGGTGTTAGTATGGTGGAGAGTGTGTGGGTGTGTTGGGGTGTTAGTATGGTGGGAAGTGTGTGGGGGTGTTAGTATGGTGGGGAGTGTGTGGTGCTGTTAGTATGGTGGGGAGTGTGTGGGGGTGTTAGTATGGTGGGGAGTGTGTGGGGTTGTTAGTATGGTGGGGAGTGTGTGGGGGTGTTAGTATGGTGGGGAGTGTGTGGGGGTGTTTGTATGGTGGGGAGTGTGTGGGGGTGTTTGTATGGTGGGGAGTGTGTGGGGGTGTTAGTATGGTGGGGAGTGTGTGGGGGTGTTAGTATGGTGGGGAGTGTGTGACAGCTCGACCGCTGACCTTAAGTGCTAAGTCAGGGAATTCGCTTGTGATCCAGAGGCATCAAGAGCGAAGTCACGAGACATCCCTGAGAGAACACCTTACTGCATGACAAAGTGCATCGTTTGGGACAACTGGGTGAGAGAATATGCTTGAGTGTCTGGCTAACGAGGTCATTCTGAGAGGGTGAATTACACTTTATCGCTGTAGGGAGTGTGTGATTCACCGCTAGTACTCATGTATGATTATGGGAAAATATCATTTTTAAGTTGAGATATTTATCACGTTCCTTAAAATGCAGATACTGTACTAATAAAAAAAGGTGTATGGAAATATAGTTTCTTTTAATTTTCGAAATAAAATGATATATTTCTAATCATTAACGCCAGTGTATTTGGAGATAACATCAAACTCACTCATATTTACTTTCTAGTGGCGGAGAACTGAATGTTGCATCACGTAAACAATACTAATGATTATGAACGACACAATAGTCCACTCAGTCCTGGAAGTGAACTGACGCCTTTCACTAACACGGTCATGTGTATACTTGAACACTCCTGGAAGTGGTCTACTATCTCTACATATAAAGGAACGTAAGAAAGGTGCTGTAGACATAGGATGAATATTAGTAAGAAATTAATTGTTGCATGCGAAGGATTATAAGCGAGATTCTTAGAGTTTCATCGGAAGGAACAGGTGAAAGTTACTTACAGATAGCCAGAAAAAAGAGGATATGGCATAGCCTTTAACTTAAGCCACCCTGGTCTACAGTTACCAGTAATTCATTAAGACACCACTAGATGTCTCACCAAGAGTCATACGCCTATAATTCATAACACAAGTTAACACCACCAAGAGTTAGTTACGCTTGCTCTCGTCCCTCGTGCTGGATAATGGTATTGGGTTGTGTGTTGGTGTATTGTGTTGGGCTGGTGTTCTGGGAAACTGAGGACCAACCCAACCTGATCCTGGCCTGAGAGAGATAGAGAGAGAGAGCAAAAAACATCTAAAGTTTTATATTCATCTCCGAAAAATTGAATTCATCCCAAGCTGCATCTCCTTGTCACATCTATTTTGATTTTTATGATTGTGTTTCTGTGTATGGTTAAGAGACCCTGAGTGTATCAAGTCATTACATGATAATAATGACTATAATGTTGTCGGTGTTGTCTGATTCATGGTTAGTAAAATATTTAAATTTTCTTTGTAAACTAGCTCATGCACATATAAAACCGTATATGTGTTGTGTTTATTCTTCATATATATTTAGTTATCTTACAATCGAAAAAATATAATAAAACCTCACAACAAGTTCTGCTCGCTGGTGTAACGTTTATGTAAATACAGCTGTCATGTTGGACATTGTCAAGACAAATGAATCTTTCAAGGATTCTCGTTTTCCAAGAATTCAATTTTCCAGAGAAAAACACCGCTCCCACCCCCCCCCCCCCTTTGTCTGTCTATCTGTCTCTCTTTCCTACTTCTCCTTTCTCTGCACATGAACATCGCTTTACAAATGGTGTCATAACTCACAGGATTGAGTTTCCACCTTTACCATCGAAGGATCTGAAAGTCTGTAAAGCCTCTTCCCGACGCTGCTGTTACTCAGGTTCATTAGCATGTTAGGAGCAAATATCCTGGAGCCATTGGCGGCCACTTGCCGCTTTTGACCCAACTTGTGGAGACGAGATAAAGCTGTCCGAGGAGAGGTGGACCTTCTTGCTCACTTGGCCCAGAGATCCGCTAATGCACTCCACTCATTCTCTTTTTACTCTGTGAGATTTAGACGCTTTACTGTGGTTACTTAAGTTACTTTTTTTAACTAGGATGGATACCTGTGTTTTCTCTCGATAAATCTAAAATAGTGTGTTTTAAAATATTTTCCCCAGGATAGACAACGCTTTAGTATATATGCATTGTCTGCTATTGTTTCATTACTGTGAAGATCGACAATGAATAATTTATTGCTTACTGGAGGTACACTTACACCTCTTGGCTATACTCCTCACTCCTGTTCTTCTTTCTTACGATATCCTTCACTCTCCCTGCCCCTTACCTACCATCTCTCACTCTCCCTACCCTTAACCTACCATCCATCACTCTCCCTACCCAGTACCCTTAACCTACCATCCCTTACTCTCTCTGTTCCCTACCTACAATCCTTCACTCTCCTTACCCTTAACCTACCACCCCTCACTCTACCTCTCCCCCTACTTACCATCCTTCATTCTCCCTGCTCTCTATACACCATTCTTCACTTTCCCTGCCCACTACCTACACCATTCTTCATGTCTCCCCACCCTGAGTGTGATGCTGTAAAACGCTGCTCTACAGCGTGTATTCACCGCACAAAACGCTAGTATTTCTTTAGGGGGTAAAATCCGTGGAAGCCGTAACGTAACATAAGCTCTTCAATCTAACTTAATCATGGATATTTTTTAGACCAGACTTAACATATTTCATACGTTTTACGTGATGTTGAAACACTGAACAGTAAGGTTTAGTTTTACTCGTTTTTGTAAATGTAAGCTTTTTAATATCACGTGAATATTAGCCCCCCTTGCATATTTTACCTTAAGATTAACCACCTTAACGCCAGCCCAGCCCAGCCCAGCCCAGCCCAGATATCGTTAAGAAATTTAATCATGAGGTGAAAAAATTCTTGGAAGCTGATCTCTACGTGAACCGCTTATATTTCAATTAAGAGAGCAAATACGTAAGGAATAATATCCATGAAAGTAAATGTTGCAATAGGTCAGCAAGTGAAGGAACAGCAAAGGTAGAGGTGCAATGTGGGTAGAGGGGCAGTAGGAGGCGTGTAAGAGGAGGGGCATGATCAGTATAGGTGGAGGAGCAGGGGGAGTATAGGTGGAGAAGCAGGAGGAATGTAGGTGGAGGGGCAGTGTAAGTGGAGAAGCAATATGAGTGGAGGAGGAATATGTTCTAGGAGTTAACAATATGAGAAGCCTGATGGTTGTTAGAAGAAAGACGTGTTTATTTTAACCACAAAGGCAATGAAGCTTACGGATATAGATTAAGGAAGAACACGTGTTCCATCAGAAGGGTGAGAGCCACGGCTGAAGGATGAAATGGAGGAACATCCCTTTCTTTTCAGGAGAGGGAGGATCTGAATCGATGGTTCTGGGAAGATTTAGTTGTTGTGTGGGAAAAATAAACATTCTCCTTTGGGATGATGTGAAGAGAAGGAAAATGGATAAAATACGATACTTGAAGGAGAAAGAAGAAGAGAGAGAAGAGGGGTAGTGTAAATGGAGAAAAAAAAGAAAGGTGGTAGAGCCAGAGAAGATTATGAAAATGGAGCAGCTGATGACTGTGAAAACTCTCTGAGTGGGAGATGTTATTTTGCGAGGCAATTATGATAAAACATTTACTGTTCCTGTCTAGCTTAACAGGGTAAAGGTGCTGGATATTTTAGCCTTTAACAGTTAAGGTTTAAAGTAGTTTCACTCTTACGGGATTATGCTGTATGGAAGTTTCAGCCTGACAAGATCAATACTACTGTCACCTGCGGGCCGAGTGTAGTCTAAGCCACTTTACCTTCATAATGACTTTATCACGAAATTTTTAGCATTGCACATTAGCAGAGTTCTCATCTCTTTATTTATATTTACTCTCAGAGTCAGTGTTTTGACGAGTAACACTCGAGGAAAGGCCCTTGTCGTCTCTGTTACAGTTATCATGTTTCAAATATCTTCAGTCATTGACAAGTGGACGCCTTTGTAACAATATCTGACAATGGCACGTTTTTACCTCTCCTGAAATGTTTACTTGTTGAGAAAAAGCTTGGCTTCAGTTTTAACATTACAGCGATTAGATGTTTGGTACTTTTTGCCTTATATCATTAACGTTTCTGGGACTTTTAGCCTTGTAAGATAAATGTTTATGTCAATTTAGTCTTTCAAGGTCAAGGTTTAGAGCTTTCCCAGCCTTACAAGGTTAAGAGTATTGCAGTAGTAGGTAACTTTGTAGGTGACCCCTGCCTGCTGGGAGCCTAATGACAATGAAACGATATATGAAAGTGAATAAAGGGGTAACTTTTGATGCATAAATGTTGCAAATTTAAGTACAAAATCTTACTGATTACACATTGAATCTCATCATATTAAAATACATCGAAATTGGTTGAAGACATTTGCTGACAGAATATAATATAAAACAAACTTAGTATATTTAAATAAGACGTGAAAATGGTTGGTACGACTTCCCCTTTTTCACTTTAAAAAGAATTGGATATATATTTTTTAATTGCTGTGGCTTATAAACCGTCTACCTATCTATCTATCTACGCGTACAGTGCAGTATGATACGGAATCCATTATTTATAAAAAAAAGATGTATTTGTCTGTGTTGAGACCATAAGTCAAAAATTCAGGACAAAACACAATAATCACAACCTACAGCGATGAGAGGCAACTAATAAATTACCCTTTGGTGTCTCATCCAACACAGTAACGTCGCCGCCCAAGTGACAGGTGTTGCGGCAAACGAAAATCCTCACACTCCTCTCAACATTGTCAATAGATACTCTTGTCGGTGGTTATTGGAAAAGACTTAATATGAGTTCCATGTGTCGCCCCACCAGAAGCTGAGTATGTGTCAACAGTTGTTCCAGAAGCTGAGTATGTGTCAACAGTTGTACCAGAAGCTGAGTATGTGTCAACAGTTGTGCCAGAAGCTGAGTATGTGTCAACAGTTGTACCAGAAGCTGAGTATGTGTCAACAGTTGTACCAGAAGCTGAGTATGTGTCAACAGTTGTACCAGAAGCTGAGTATGTGTCAACAGTTGTACCAGAAGCTGAGTATGTGTCAACAGTTGCACCAGAAGCTGAGTATGTGTCAACAGATATACTAGACTACCAATTTCATCAAAGTCTGGGCCAAAATCTCAGTTGCACCAATAGACATACAAGAAGCTGTATAAGAGTCCACTTTGTTCCATCAGATGTATACGAAGTCCAGTTTGTTCCATTAAATAATACCTCCATTACTTACAGCCATTTTTTACCCCTCACTGGCCGTATAATCCACATTAAATGAACACTTCACTGTATTTTTTTTCGATTTGTTTAGTAAATGTATGAGAGGATGATTAACTATAACGAACAGTGTGTATGTGTGTGTTTATTTACATCTGCCATGAAATAAATATATATCACCGATCAGAATAAATGTCAACTATACATTACTGTTTTAGTGAGTGATGTCTCTCTCTCTCTCTCTCTCTTGATGAAATAACGCCTACATATACATCTAATAGCATACAGTGTGTGTGGGGGGGAGGGGGGGGGGGGGGTGAGAGGCGTTTTATGCATTGTTGTACGTTGATGAATGTTGTAAATAAAGCAGATAACAGTTAATATTTATAAGTGTAGTGGACCAGTACACTCGTCTTGAAAGATCGTAGTTGTCTTTAGTTTCGATCTCCTGGTATGGTGAAATTATAGGTTTGGATCGTTTTATTTTTGTTTTGGAATTTCTCTCTGTCTATCCTTCAGTAGTTAGAAACCAGAAGACACATTAGTTATATCTGTCTAGGCTACTCCTTGACACTGGATCATACCCATCTCTGACTAAGGGTGTGGTCGTGTTGGCGTTACCTGCTCTAAATCTCCAAGGAACTTACGTCTATGTGACCTTCAGGCTGGCCTTCCTCTTATACTATAATGTAGCAGTTCTTGTGCAAATATTGGCAGGAATATTATTATTTATATCTTTGAAAAAAACCCTTATATTTACCACAAGAAAGAGAGAGAGTATGCGGACGTGCTTGCGTGCTTGCTTGCTTGCTTGCTTAGTCAGTCATATACCTTTTAAATATAATACAGTGCATATCAGTAAGCAGGAGGCGCTGTAGCCATTGTAAGGTGGTGAGCAGCTGGGCCTTGTTGGTCCCCTGATCTACCTTGTAAGAGGCATCCTTCTTTTAAAACTTTAGTTCCTGTTTATACATATCCCGTGTAACTCCCGGCGTAATGTGATCGTTTGTCGCGTTTAGCTAAAAGGATATTTATTTTGAATGAGTATTTTTTTGCTTGCACAGTGTATAAATTTTCATGTGATTACTTGCTAAACTGACAAACCTACAAGAAAACAGTTCAATTTATTTTCTATCAATGTTTTTTATGTAAAATTATCTGTAAAACATTGAATTCCTAAACGGAGTTTCAACGCTAAGAAAGTCATTATTTCGTTCATCAGGCCACTCGAGTTCTATAAAGAAAACGCATTAGACCCGTTCAAAGTAAAATATATTATTATGAATCATAAAATCCAGAGTGTTTTCTTTATGATTGTTTTATTTTTCTTCACAATCATTTTATGTTACTCATGTGAAGCTGACCAGAGAGAGAGAGAGAGAGAGTAACACGGAGACGAATGGAACATTGAGGTGGAGTAGAAGAAAAATAAAGTGATGGGGAGGTTAGTATCATTGTAGTTCATCAGGTAATATTCCACCAGGTAGTTTAGCCCAGGTATAAATAGTTAAATCACGGAGAAACAGAGTGAGTAACGGAGGCGCTGATAACTGGATACAAGATGAAAGGATGAGATGATGAATGGATGAGTGACATTGAAGTGATGTAATTAATTAGTGGGTGACTGACAGGAAAGATGATGGATAGGTGTGTAATAGTGTGATGGAGAGATTTGGTAAGGGGTACAGGAAGTAATGGACATGAAGTGATGGTTGAATGAATGATGGAAAGGTGATGGATGATTTAGTCGCGGTTTACGTGATACGATGGATGGATGGGCAATGGAGAAATGATAGGATAATTAGGTGTAAAAAATGAATAAGATGAAAAATGGATGAGTAATGGAAAAAGTCGGATGACGGATAAGTGTAATAGAGTGGTAAGGTGGTGGATGATTGGGCAATAAATAGGTGAGGATGAGTGAGAGAAACAACAGTGACAATAACAAAGGAAAGGAACTTTAATACATATATGTTAACAGGGGTCGACCTGGCTACCAGGAAGCCACACGGCGCCCTGTCAGGCCATCACAAGGGAGTCACCTACGATACACTATGATGTTCTGTACTTATGATCCCTAAATTTTGCTTCCCAAGTGAGGAAATTATAATAAATCAACAGAGAAAAATTATTATCCCTTAGAGTATCAGAATATAAATACGATATGTTAAATACTAAAGAACTGTCATGACTCTTCAGCTGTCCATCAGCCAACCAATCAGCTGCCTTGCTATAAATTGACTCTAGGTTTCAGTTACAGGCTTTCAGTGAACAGACTAAATTAGTAGGAGAATGTATGTGTTGATCTTGTATCTAGCAGAGTTAGTGATAGATTATAGGTTATATGTAAGTGTGTGACAGCAGCTAATGAAATACACAGTAAATATACAGTATACCTACTAAAACAGACTACTAGGCACATATCCCAGCGTATAGGTTAAATATACAACATGTTGTTTGTATCTTTTACAAATCATTGTTTAATAATTCACTGCAGTATTGTTGAGTGTTGTCTGTGTGTTACATCTTGTGATATATATCGTTGTGTCAAGTTGTGGGAGTGAGAACCTTAACGTGTTAGACTGGTCACTGTTATAATGTTATTGTGTGTCTTATATCTATATGACCGAAAGTTATATATTAACGCGTATACCTACATGTTTACAGTCTTTCCTAATGTGTTGAAATGGACAGTAAACTACATAAAAACGTTATAACTGCAAAAATGAATATTATACTGACAGGAAACAAAAGTTGAACAGAATAAAACTGTATATAATTCTTTACGGAGAATTGTGTGTCTATTTGAGTTTGTGTTTGTGTGTTAAAGAGAGACATAGTTTCGTAATAAAACACTTCACTATAAAATACACTTAATTTCCGCGTGACTTTTATACCGTTAATGTAAAAAGTATTGCGATCTTATATTGCAGGTTTAATGTCATATAAAATACAAAAATTACTTTGAAAATATTTACTTAAACTATATATTATAATTACTTCCCTTCAGGCTTCGGAAGCATTTAAAACATTATATACGGAATGAAAACAAACTTACATCAACCACTTACATCCTTTTGAACTATGGAAACTTAACACTTCAAACACATATAAAAAAAATCCTTTACCAGAATAACTATTTATGTAATGATTAAGCCGACACTTTAAACCTGAGTGTGATGAACCCAACCGTGTCACGTTTGAGGCTCAGTATAAGTGATAGGAAATACGAAGCATCTAATACTCTGCCAACTGGATCAAACGGGGATCAAATCTATTAACATCTATTACGGTTTTCATTACAAGGGGTCGTATACAGTGAGTGAATATACAGGTATTAGGAACTGAAAACAAACGTGTTAATTATTGTATAGTAGTAAAAGTCGTTCTCTCACGGTGGAATATTGAAGTTGGGATCCAAGTCAGAGATGAATTTTGGTATTTACATTTTTGTGATCCATATTCCTACATGATGACCTTGTTCTTTACTGTACCGGTACGTAATAATGACACTAATAAATAAATAAGAAAGAGAAGGAAGGTGAGGAGGAAGGATAGAAACTAGGAATAATGTAGGAAGGGAGAACAGATAATAAAGGAAAATGGAAGAAAACGGAAGGAAAAGGGTGAGGATGAATCGAGAAATCGGAAAACGAGGGAATGAAAAAGGAGACGGGGGATGAAGAGGAAATACTGGAGAAAAAATGGAAAGAAAAATGGAAAGGAATAAGTCGAGTGGACAAACAAAAACAAGTGGGAACTACACACAAAACTGGGGAAAAAATGCAAAAACTTAAGAAAAAAGAAATGAAGAAAAGGGTGTATCTCGGTGTTGTCATATTTATGGTAATCGTATACAAATTCACATAGTATTAATAGTTAAAAATGTATATTCTGTTAAGTATAATACAACATTACTGATAACTGTCTCGTGGGTTTTCACATTATCAAGATTATAATTTGTGTTATTAAGATTTATCCTTAATAAATAGTTCAATGAAAGTTGTTACCGAAAGTTTCATATGAATGTAAGGGAATTTATTTTACCCCCAAAATAACACATTTTTTGTTATGCTGTGCCAGTCAAGAATACATTTACTTCTGTTTTTGGAGAATATTATGGTAAGTCTCGGCTGCTCTATAACATTATTTAAATATTACGCTGCACGGTCAAGGTCTTACAAAAAGAGGGAGGGTAAACTAAGCTGTGTACAGACAACATTATTAAGTTTTTGCTGTCTGACACATAATGCTCTGTAATTCTGGACTGTGAAATCCGTGAGAATTCTAATATTAGGTAAAATATGAAGAAAACATGAAGAATTTTTATGACACCGGAATTATTATCATGGACTAAAATTAATGTTTTCTGTAATCTCTTCGTGTCTATCCCATTATTGTCTGTATTACTCACTCTTTGTGTTACCTTTGTCCTTTATTTAGTTTTCATTGTTTTTTGACCATTTAAAACAATAATAACCCTCACTCTCAGTGTGTGTGTGAGGCAGACCTCCAGCTGTACTGTAATGTGTGGCGTCAAACTCAGGAACAAAGTAAACTACCTTGTTGTTACAACAAAGTCATAACTTGTGACACCGGCGTATGACACACTGGTGTATGAAACAGACAAATGGATGTGAAAGGGATATACTTGTTTGTGTCATGTCTGAATTTTAGTCTTTTTACACGGTTCTATATTTACTATGATGACACTGAATATAAACTCGGCATATGGTAGTGTACATCACAGGCACTCGTATGTATACATCTCTGTTATATTAAGTAGTTCATAGTTCAATATTTTCCTATAGTCATCTCTGCTGAGTGTAGCCTGGTTTAATTAATCTCTCAAATATATCTCGTTATTCATTTCCAATATAACTCAGGTGTTGCCGTAGATATAAGAAATAGATTATCTACTATATGATCCACTTTCTCCTATGTTAATTTTACGGTGATTGGTGGTTTTACTTTTAACATATTATATTATGTCCGATTTGCATATCTCACATTTATCAGATACCAATTATATAGGCAGTAAGTACTCTTAGAGACGGGCGCAATATATGCATCCAAAGCCATATAAAAAAATAAAATTCTAATATAAACATCTCCAGGTGTTAATGTTCTGTAAACACCTAAATAAGTGACATTTCGTGTGTTTACTTACAATAAAATAACTCAATGTTTTACCTTATTAATTTATACCTGATGTTATTCGCTCTATTTCGGTACTGATTCTACCATACATCAATGCTAAATTTATTTCAGATCTATTTTAAACTTTTCTGGAATAAATAATTTCTAATTTTTAATTGAGGAAGAGGTTGTGAGTATTACCTCCACGTCTTGGCCACCACACACCTCCCTCCTCCACGTCTTGGCCACCACACACCTCCCTCCTCCACGTCTTGGCCACCACACACCTCCGTCCTCCACGTCTTGGCCACCACACACCTCCCTCCTCCACGTCTTGGCCACCACACACCTCCCTCCAACACGTCTTGGCCACCACTCACCTCCCTCCTCTACGTCTTGGCCACCACACACCTCCCTCCTCCACGTCTTGGCCACCACTCACCTCCCTCTCCCACGTCTTGGCCACCACTCACCTCCCTCCTCCACGTCTTGGCCACCACACACCTCCCTCCTCCACGTCTTAGCCACCACTCACCTCCCTCCTCCACGTCTTGGCCACCACTCACCTCCCTCCTCCACGTCTTGGCCACCACTCACCTCCCTCCTCCACGTCTTGGCCACCACACACCTCGCTCGTCCACGTCTTGGCCACCACACACCTCCCTCCTCCACGACTTGGCCACCTCTCTCTTCCCTCCTCACCGTCTTGGCCACCACTCACCTCCCTCCTCCACGTCATGGCCACCACACACCTCCCTCCTCCAGGTTTTGGCCACCACTCACCTCCCTCCTCCACGTCTTGGCCACCACTCACCTCCCTCCTCCACGTCTTGGCCACCACTCACCTCCCTCCTCCACGTCTTGGCCACCACACACCTCCCTCCTCCACGTTTTGGCCACCACTCACCTCCCTCCTCCACGTCTTGGTCACCACTCACCTCCCTCCTCCACGTCTTGGCCACCACTCACCTCCCTCCTCCACGTCTTGGCCACCACACACCTCCCTCCTCCACGTCTTGGCCACCACTCACCTCCGTCCTCCACGTCTTAGCCACCACATACCTCCCTCCTCCACGTCATGGCCACCACACACCTCCCTCCTCCACGTCTTGGCCACCACACACCTCCCTTCTCCACGTCTTGGCCACCACTCACCTCCCTCCTCCACGTCTTGGCCACCACATACCCCCCTCGTCCACGTCTTGGACACCACATACCTCTCTCCTCCACGTCTTGGCCACCACACACCTCCCTCCTCCACGTCTTGGCCACCACACACCTCCCTTCTCCACGTCTTGGCCACCACTCACCTCCCTCCTCCACGTCTTGGCCACCACATACCTCCCTCCTCCACGTCTTGGACACCACTCACCTCCCTCCTCCACGTCTTGGCCACCACTCACCTCCCTCCTCCACGTCTTGGCCACCACACACCTCCCTTCTCCACGTCTTGGCCACCACACACCTCCCTCCTCC
Source organism: Homarus gammarus (assembly GCA_958450375.1). NCBI lineage: Eukaryota > Metazoa > Arthropoda > Malacostraca > Decapoda > Nephropidae > Homarus > Homarus gammarus. Next base: position 38,562 of record CAUDMG010001100.1, on the reverse strand, counting down.
ACGTCTTGGCCACCACTCACCTCCCTCCTCCACATCTTGGCCACCGCTCACCTCCCTCCTCCACGACTTGGCCACCACTCACCTCCCTCCTCCACGTTTTGGCCACCACTCACCTCCCTCCTCCACGTCTTGGCCACCACTCACCTCCCTCCTCCACGTCTTGGCCACCACTCACCTACCTCCTCTACGTCTTGGCCACCACACACCTCCCTCCTCCACGTCTTGGCCACCACACACCTCCCTCCTCCACGTCTTGGCCACCACACACCTCCCTCCTCCACGTCTTGGCCACCACACACCTCCCTCCTCCACGTCTTGGCCACCACTCACCTCTCGTCCTCCACGTCTTAGCCACCACATACCTCCCTCCTCCACGTCTTGGCCACCACAAACCTCCCTCCTCCACGTCTTGGCCACCACACACCTCCCTCCTCCAAGTCTTGGAAACCACACACCTCCCTTCTCCACGTCTTGGCCACCACTCACCTCCCTCCTCCACGTCTTGGCCACCACATACCTCCCTCCTCCACGTCTTGGACACCACTCACCTCCCTCCTCCACGTCTTGGCCACCACTCACCTACCTCCTCCACGTCTTGGCCACCACACACCTCCCTCCTCCACGTCTTGGCCACCATTCACCTCCCTCCCCCACGTCTTGGCCACCACTCACCTCCCTCCTCCACGTCTTGGCCACCACACACCTCCCTCCTCCACGTCTTAGCCACCACTCACCTCCCTCCTCCACGTCTTGGCCACCACTCACCTCCCTCCTCCACGTCTTGGCCACCACTCACCTCCCTCCTCCACGTCTTGGCCACCACACACCTCCCTCGTCCACGTCTTGGCAACCACACACCTCCCTCCTCCACGACTTGGCCACCTCTCTCTTCCCTCCTCACCGTCTTGGCCACCACTCACCTCCCTCCTCCACGTCTTGGCCACCACACACCTCCCTCCTCCACGTTTTGGCCATAACTCACCTCCCTCCTCCACGTTTTGGCCACCACTCACCTCCCTCCTCCACGTCTTGGCCACCACTCACCTCCCTCCTCCACGTCTTGGCCACCACACACCTCCCTCCTCCACGTTTTGGCCACCACTCACCTCCCTCCTCCACGTCTTGGCCACCACTCACCTCCCTTCTCCACGTCTTGGCCACCACTCACCTCCCTCCTCCACGTCTTGGCCACCACACACCTCCCTCCTCCACGTCTTGGCCACCACACACCTCCCTTCTCCACGTCTTGGCCACCACTCACCTCCCTCCTCCACGTCTTGGCCACCACATACCTCCCTCCTCCACGTCTTGGACACCACTCACCTCCCTCCTCCACGTCTTGGCCACCACTCACCTCCCTCCTCCACGTCTTGGCCACCACATACCTCCCTCGTCCACGTCTTGGACACCACATACCTCCCTCCTCCACGTCTTGGCCACCACACACCTCCCTCCTCCACGTCTTGGCCACCACACACCTCCCTTCTCCACGTCTTGGCCACCACTCACCTCCCTCCTCCACGTCTTGGCCACCACATACCTCCCTCCTCCACGTCTTGGACACCACTCACCTCCCTCCTCCACGTCTTGGCCACCACACACCCCCCTTCTCCACGTCTTGGCCACCACACACCTCCCTCCTCCACGTTTTGGCCACCACTCACCTCCCTCCTCCACGTCTTGGCCACCACTCACCTCCCTCCTCCACGTCTTGGCCACCACTCACCTCCGTCCTCCACGTCTTAGCCACCACATACCTCCCTCCTCCACGTCTTGGCCACCACACACCTCCCTCCTCCACGTCTTGGCCACCACACACCTCCCTTCTCCACGTCTTGGCCACCACTCACCTCCCTCCTCCACGTCTTGGCCACCACATACCTCCCTCCTCCACGACTTTGCCACCACTCACCTCCCTCCTCCACGTTTTGGCCACCACTCACCTCCCTCCTCCACGTCTTGGCCACCACTCACCTCCCTCCTCCACGTCTTGGCCACCACTCACCTCCCTCCTCCACGTCTTGGCCACCACACACCTCCCTCCTCCACGTCTTGGCCACGACACACCTCCCTCCTCCACGTCTTGGCCACCACACACCTCCCTCCTCCACGTCTTGGCCACCACACACCTCCCTCCTCCACGTCTTGGCCACCACTCACCTCTCGTCCTCCACGTCTTCGCCACCACATACCTCCCTCCTCCACGTCTTGGCCACCACACACCTCCCTCCTCCACGTCTTGGCCACCACACACCTCCCTTCTCCACGTCTTGGCCACCACTCACCTCCCTCCTCCACGTCTTGGCCACCACATACCTCCCTCCTCCACGTCTTGGCCACCACTCACCTCCCTCCTCCACGTCTTTGCCACCACATACCTCCCTCCTCCACGTCTTGGCCACCACACACCTCCCTTCTCCACGTCTTGGCCACCACACACCTGCCTCCGCCACGTCTTGGCCACCACACACTTCCCTCCTCCACGTCCTGGCCACCACATACCTCCCTCCTCCACGTCTTGGCCACCACACACCTCCCTTCTCCACGTCTTGGCCACCACACACCTCCCTTCTCCACGTCTTGGCCACCACACATCTTCCTCGTCCACGTCTTTGCCACCACTCACCTCCCTCCTCCACATCTTGGCCACTACACACCTCCCTCCTCCACATTTTGGCCACCACACACCTCCCTCCTCCACGTCTTGGCCACCACTCACCTCCCTCCTCCACGTCTTGGCCACCACATACCTCCCTCCTCCACGTCTTGGCCACCACACACCTCCCTCGTCCACGTCTTGGCCACCACTCACCTCCCTCCTCCACGTCTTGGCCACCACACACCTCCCTCCTCCACGTTTTGGCCACCACTCACCTCCCTCCTCCACGTCTTGGCCACCACTCACCTCCCTCCTCCACGTCTTGGCCACCACTCACCTCCCTCCTCCACGTCTTGGCCACCACATACCTCCCTCCTCCACGTCTTGACCATCACACACCTCCCTCGTCCACGTCTTGGCCACCACTCACCTCCCTCCTTCACATCTTGGCCACTACACACCTCCCTCCTCCCCGTCTTGGCCACCACACACCTCCCTCCTCCACGTCTTGGCCACCACACACCTCCCTCCTCTACGTCTTGGCCACCACACACCTCCCTCCTCCACGTCTTGGCCACCACACACCTCCCTCCTCCACGTCTTGGCCACCACTCACCACCCTCCTCCACGTCTTGGCCACCACACACCTCCCTCCTCCACGTCTTGGCCACCACTCACCTCCCTCCTCCACGTCTTGGCCACCACTCACCTCCCTCCTCCAGGTCTTGGTCATCACTCACCTCCTCCTCCACGTCATGGCCACCACTCACCTCCCTCCTCCACGTCTTGGCCGCCACACACCTCCCTCCTCCACGTTTTGGCCACCACTCACCTCCCTCCTCCACGTCTTGGCCACCACTCACCTCCCTCCTCCACGTCTTGGTCATCACTCACCTTCCTCCTCCACATCTTGGCCACACGCACTTTCCTCTTCCACGTCTTGGCCACCACATATCCCCCTCCTCCACGTCTTGGCCACCACTCACCCCCCACTCACTTATGAACTTTGTCGTTAATTAAAGCTCACTCCAGGAGTCTTAGCTGTAAGTCTCACAGCGTATAATCTTACATACCGAGAATAAGCCTTCAGCGTTACATAAAGAAGGTAGCTGTAGGCTTTCTTATTGACTGTTAAACATTTATTTCCTGGTAAAACCCTTTTTTTTTCCTCTGTTTGACACATATGTTAATTTTGTGTAAACCAAGGGTTATGAATGAAATATACAAGTAATCCTTCTTGGAAATTGATTCGAAAAACATTATCAAATACATAAATTATGTTTCATTACGTGTACTCGCTCAAAATGCTGGATATAATGTTCGAAATAAATAAATAAGAAGATTATATAAATTGTTTTCTATATTTTCGCTAATTACCTGAATAGATAAATTATTAAAGTAAATATATCTGTCCAGGTATGTAAGAGGAATATCTGTGCGGCACAGTGCACACACAGCAGGTGTAGAGTGTTATGTCCATACACATTAACTCAGGCGGGAAGCAGTTTACTAACAACTGCATTACTTAAGTTGAGTGAGAAGCGGGGATTCGTCTTTGCGTCTTAGCTAAAATGATCTTTATTACAGGACTTTTTCTACGAAAACTAAGACCTTCCTTAATAAATATATCGATCCTACAGGGGAAGTATTGTTGTTTATTGTTTATGTGGAACGTTATGAAGCCCCTCTTAGTTGTGGCGACAACACAGGCCTCAGTTATCACCTCATCACCGCATTACAGTAATTGACTCCCGCATTTAAAAGATTACGTAGTTTAGTTATATCCAATACGTTTGTCAAATTAAGTGCTGGTGGTTAACGTTTGACAAGAAGCCAAGGCATTAACTGATGGGCTATGTACTTATTCTTGTCTAGCGTTCCTTCACCACCAAATTTATGGGTTTGTGTCCAGACAAGCTGGCGGGACACTAATGGTTTCCTCAGCTTAAAGTATTACCTATAAAACTGTCGGAGGTGTGGGAAGGTAAGTGATGGGTCCTGCCAAGGTGCGAAGTATATGTCGACTGACCGACCATTCGACACTGAAAAACAGACATAATGTCAGTTACGTAATGACCCCAGATAAGATGTGCAATGTTATTCATAAAGACAAGTATTTACAGTTACAATGTTCAGTACTGTGTTATGATGAGATATTATTGGAAACGGAAATGCTCTTAAACAACATAAGCAGTCTTTATTCGCTTTATGTACCACAAATACAGTAAGTCGTTTGTCGCTGACTATGAAAATGGATCATAAAAACAACCCCAGATTTCCTCGTCTCTCAAATCATACACGGAGGGTTTTTTTTTTCTTTTTTTTTTGTACGGGGATTAGCCCACCCGGGCACAGGTCACTGACCCACATCGGGACCTGGGGGAGAAAATATAATAATAATAATAATAATAGTAATAATAATAATAATAATAATAATAATAATAATAATAATAATAACAACACTAATAATAATAATAATAATAATAATAATAATAATTATAATAATAAAGAATTACAAAGAAAAAATCGATAGTGAGAAACGCTACACTACAGTATATGTATATTGTGTTATCAAGTAAGAGAAACAATTGAGACCCTGCAATTGTGTGTAAATGAGGCAAAAAGTCAGATCAGCAACTTGGGACTTGGTCACAATATTCGTGATGCCATATGGCAGCAGGGTCTACTATTAGACAACACATTATGCTTTCAATATCTTCCCAGGCGGTAGTACCTCCTTGTTTGATAGCTGCCTACTACCTACTACACTGTATATCTATTGCTCTCTTCGTATCTACTGTACTTGTCTTTTATCTGCCTCAGTCATTCAGTCATCCTATTCCATTATCTCCATATATCCAAACATCAACACAATCTCTCCTTTACTTATTCAGACATTTATCTCTCTACAAAATGATCTGTTAATATCACAGTCCTCACTCTGTCTTCTCTTGATCTTCCTCACCCGAACCTCAAGATAATTATTTCCAAGTTAGTTTGTGTCTTGTCATTCTATTATTGCAACCTCATGTTTCACACCTCAACATCAGACGCTGTATTAATCCTTCCACTATGTCATACAGATCCTGAGCTTTTACTCGACACAGCTCCAGTAACTTTAATATTTTTTCTCTGCATATGACCCACTTTCTCCTGACAACAAACAACAGTTAATTTTTATACAGATGATTCAGCCCTTCTGACTGCCTCAGTCACTCAAAATAAAGTTTTCAGTGGTAGACAACAGACATCATCTCTTCCGGAGGATCTCGCTTGGATAGTTTAGTCACTAGTGGGATCTATCCACCGTTGTTTCCATCAACGCAACTAAACTAAAGTACATTTCAACATTGATTTTGGCATATCCATCAGGCCCAATTTTATGTCTTATTCAACCGGTAAACAGTTGGCAAGCGTTTACGTGAAACAGATGCTCACCCAGATTAATTACTGCTGTCATATGTGGGCAGGATGTGGTGTCGTGGCACTTTGTCACCACTACTTGGTGCAGAGCAGAGGAGAGCAATCAAATTCATCCACAATTATATCCTTACCCTAACACTTCCGGTACTGCAGTGACATCTCCTTATTCTCTCTGTTCTATACAGTATATATTTCCAAAGTCGCTGTGTTGACGAACTACCGTCGATAGTGCCAGCATCTTGCACCATCTATCGGCATTTACCGTATCTCTCAATATCCGATATTCATATCCCGGAACAGCACTTCTTGGAACTCTCCATTTCAGAATGTTTTTCCCATGTCATACAGCTTCCTGGAGTTTAAAACATCTTGTTGCAAATGCATCTTCACTCTTTGGTGATGGGTCGCCTTGAAAACGATGCCTATGTAATCTCTCCCTACACTTTCTATTTGTTAAAAGGTGTTTATAGTACACAAATGATATTGACAGTACATATCCTGGAAGTAAACCGAATATAATCGCTATCCAACTTTTCCAACCTGGACCTCTCGAACGGACTTCACCTCCTGAATGTCTATCATATACTAACTGTAACTTGCAGCAGAGTAGTGATGAAAACAAACTATTGAATAATCCTTATATCAGTTTTATGTTATTTGCTCTACTTCCAGAACAAACTTGCTCAACCACGACAGTTTCAGAGCCCTTCTCCCTGTGTGTAGTACTATAATACATTATGTACAAAGAGGAAACCTCAAATACATTTCCGTTCTTTATACCTCAACTGCCCACACCACCACTACCACTTCCTCCACCCACACCCTTGTAGTCAGATCACCAGCACCGACAAAGTATTATCTCTCTCGCTGAACAACACATTTCAGCTCGATTAATCAAAGAGCTTGTTTTTGTGTTTTGTTTCATATTCTTCGTTCAAACTTACCCAACAGTTATTCTGGTCTCGATTTAGTCTATCTTCAACCTATTCCATAATGATCGTAAGCAAATTGATTCATATATTATCACATGTCTCCCTATCTGACCAAAACATTAAAGGTTGTTCTATCCCTCTTCTCTTGTCTATACCTAATAACAGCATCTCTCTCTCTCAGTATTTCTACCTCTCTCCTCCCATGTACTGTACACTACACTATCTTTCACCCTCTTATTCCGTCCAGCAAATTCGTCTCACTCACTGCCACCGTCCTGTATTGTAATGGTCGCCGTATACCATTGTAACCGAAATTGCAGGAGCGTCTCTCATATTAGTCCCGAATTGCTTCTACATAGTCGATAACCTAATTTATCTAAATATAAAACATTGACAAAGAAGAATTATCTTATAAGGAAAATAAACTCATATCTTCATGAGTAACATTCTCAATAAAAACACATCGGTAAACTTGCACCCAGACGAGGTACTAAATCAGTGAGTGGTATAATCTTCACTTTTGATCTTTTGACCAAGAAATATAATTTTGGCAATGATAAATAATATATATATATATATATATATTGTTACGAACCCCTCCACCCATCGTCTTCATCTACCTACCCAGCACCACGAGCAACGCCATCTAGGGACGAAACACGAGTATGGCTCGTCTTAGTTACCACTCCCGGGTTTCCCTTCTCCATATCCTGGTTGTTGCGTCACTTCCGCCTCAGTCTACTTTGTCAGCTCCAATTCGAGGAGAGGACACACTTCACTCTGGGAAGCGACCACAGGATCACCTATCCTGGAAACCTACGGCACAGTGACTATTTACCGTCTTCTACCATACTCAGCCTTGCTCGTCAGCCATCTCAGCTCCTCACTTAAGTATTTGTAATCTTGTATTGCCTCCCCCCCCTCCACATTGCTTCACTATTGTTTTATGTTTTATTACTATGTATATACTGTTCGTGTTTAGGTTAAGTTTGGTTAAGGATAGTTTATAAGCTGAATATTTTGTTAAGGAATTTATGGTACTTTATTATATACAACGAAAACTCGCATCCTTTGTCTACCCTTTTTTAAGTCCGATTGTCTTTGTTTTTTTTTGTTGTTACCCGTTGGGATCTGGGTAGACGTATAACTATATTCTAAATCCCCAACTCGTAACAAATGGCGACCGTGACAGGACACGACCTTAAGTACCATATTCCTTCCTCCCTTGTTACTCAGTGTTAATTACCCCTCCCAGTCACTTCTGTTTACAATTGCTTTACGGTGGTTTAAAGTTTCCTTCATATGTGTGTGCATATATTGGTATTACCGTATAGTAAGAGTGACAGACGTAGGATAATAGGTTCCAAGTGTCATAAGGCTTACCTGTTATTACACGTGGCAGTCGTGTGGTAAGTCTTATCGAGTGTAGGGAAGAATCCGGATCTGTTTAATGCCGTACCCTCACTCCAGAGTAGGCTGTTCCATAGTTACTAGTTTAGAGTGAAGTGATATCTTGGGACGCCCCGCTCTACCAGGACCCCATAATTATAAAGCCTCCATTATTGTTCTTCTCATTATCTCATTCAGGGCTGTTAATCCGGATCTTTATATTAATGCCGTAATACGCCCTACCTCTTTCAAGTATATCAGGGTTGTTAATCCGGATCTTTATATTAATGCCGTAATACGCCCTACCTCTTTCAAGTATATCAGGGTTGTTAATCCGGATCTTTATATTAATGCCGTAATACGCCCTACCTCTTTCAAGTCTCTTGTCCTTATCTAAGGATCTTCTCGGAAGAACAATAATCATAAGTGTAATTTCCCTAGGTATAACTTGGTTAGTTTCCGGGACTTTCTGGTTATCCACTGCCGTGATATTTTCTAGGGTTATCCACTTATCTTATCTATTTTTGACCATTAGTTAATTTATCCTATTTTTATTAACAATGGCCACCTCAGGTTTTGATCTCCAGGATTTTATTGAAAATCCTTCCGTAGCTAAATTACGTGTTAATATCCTGAAGAAAGAATGGAAAGAAATAGCCAACTATTACAATATCCCATTTTCACAGCAACTGACTAAGGAAATGTTAAAAAATCATGTGATTGAAGTGTTGGTTCAACAAGAAGTTTTAAAAGAATCCGCTGTTGACAGATTAACGCCCATGTCCAAGAAACTTCAACCACTATCCACCACCCCTCCTCACTCAGAAGTTGCCTCAGGTCTGGCTAGCCCTCAAGAAGAAACACAACGAATAGACCCCTTAGAACTAGAACGAGCTAGGTTCGAGTTCCAAATCAAAATGAAAGAACTCGAGTTGGAACAGGCCAAGTTGGAGCATGAGGAAAAGTTGGAACAGGCCAAGTTGGAGCAGGAGGCCAAGTTGGACCCTGAAGAAAGGATGGAACAGGCCAAGTTGGACCATGAAGAAAGGATGGAACAGGCCAAGTTGGAACAGGCCAAGTTGGAGGCCAAGTTGGAGCATGAGGGAAGGTCGGAACAGGCCAAGTTGGAGCATGAGGAAAGGATGGAACAGGCCAAGTTGGTGCAGGCGGTTAAACTGAAAGAACTACAGGTGAGAGAGACAGAAGTCACTTTAACATCGGAGTTTAAATCAAAAGAAGTGGCATTAAGAGAGAAACTCGCTGCTTTTAACCCTGCTACTGCTTCTTCCCTTGTTCCCGGGTTTGATGAATCCGATATGGACGGGTCATTTAGGACTTTTGAGAAAATAGCCGCGAAGAATGAGTGGCCAAAGGACCAGTGGGTGTCAGTGTTAGTTCCTAAATTATATGGTAAGGCTCGTAGAGTTTATAACTGTTTAGACCAGACTGATGACTATGATAACGTAAAAAAGAATATCCTCACCTCTTATGCTATCACGCCAGATGGATACCGGCAGAAGTTTCGTAAACTAACCAAACCATTTTCACACACATTTGTTGAGTTTGCTCAAGAAAAGCTTAGGTTTTTTAAGAAGTGGTTAGAGGCTACAGAGACCTCCACATTTCAGGATTTGTTAAATTTGGTAGTCCTGGAGGAGTGGAAAAGCAAGATACCATTTCACATCTTGAAGCATGTGGAGGAGCGTGGAGAGGTTAATTTAGGGCGTGCTGCTGAGCTGGCTGATGCGTATGCTTTGTTGGTGGAGTCACTGGGCAGTAGAGAACGTGGTACTTCCCGACATGTTAGGTCCTCCTCTGATGATAACCTTGGGGACGTGAGTGGTAGGTCGAAAGGTCCCACACCTACTCCCCCCGATGCAACCAAGCTTACTTGTTCTTACTGTAAAAACCCAGGCCATACGATCCAGAATTGTAAACACCCAAAGTGTCGAATTGCTAAAAGTAGTTCCCTGGATCCCAAATCCAAACCAATAGCAAATGCCAATGTGGCAAGGCCCCATCAGGATCTCTTCTCTTCATTCACCTATGAGGGAAAAATTTCAATCATAGAAGGGTCTCGTTCTTTCCCTATTCGTATACTACGTGATACGGGCGCAGCACAATCTATCCTCCTGTTTAACGTCATTCCTGATATATCTACCGCATTTACAAATGAGAGTGTTCTAATTTCAGATCTCTCGTCCCATTCTTCCTATCCTTTAGCTAAAGTGCACCTCCAATGTCCCTTGATTACTGGGGAAGTGCAAATAGCCATTAGGAAAGACCCAATGCCTGTGTGCGGCATTCATTTATTATTGGGTAATGACTTGGTAGGAGATCTAGTGGTTCCTAACATAAAGACAGTCGACTCTCCCTTACCTGTCAACTCCACCACTGACCTTAAAGAAACTATTCCTCATCTTTTCCCATCTTGTGCTGTCACCCGGTCGCAGAGTGTGCGAAATGGGCCCTCTTCACCTGAAACCACCTCCAATATCTTACTACCCACAGAAAATGTGTACAATAAGACCATTAGTAAGGAGGAGCTCGTTTCAGCCCAACAATCTGATCCTTCTGTGTTCAAACAGGTGATGAAAGACCTCAGTGTGGACCATTGTACATCTTCGGCTTACCACCCACCGTCCCAAGGTTGCTTGGAACGGTTCCATCAAAACTGTCAAGTCAATGCTAATAAACTATCTCCTCTCAACTATATAGTCCATACTCCTGATCGCAGAAAAGATTCACAACTTGTTCACATTAATCTCATGAAACTTTACCATTCCAGGCAGTCAGAGGAAGACATCCCCGAGGCTGTAAGCCTACCTGTATTGCATACGGTTTTGTCAGGGCCGGAGCCGGAGACAGATGACATGGACCTATTGGAGAATTTAGACTTCCCTCTACCTAAAGAGAACCCTGCTAACAGTCACATACTCAACAATTTGGATGAGTATTTTTCTGTTCTGAATCCATCTCAAGCAAAAGATCTCACTAAGTTATTATCAACATTTCCTAAAGTCACGTCAGACCTCCCAGGATTTTGCAATATACTTAAACATGATATTAAGCTAATCTCAGATGATGTACAACCCATTAGGCAATCAGCATATCGACTAAATCCACAAAAAAAAGAGATCATGAAAAAGGAGGTAGATTTTTTGTTAAAGCATAACTTAGCTGAGCCTAGTACCTCCCCCTGGGCTTCACCTTGCCTTCTCATTCCAAAACCCGATGGCACCTTTCGTTTCTGTACAGATTATCGTAAAGTGAACCAGGTCACTGTCTCTGACTCCTACCCTTTACCTTTGATTGAAGATATAATAGACAGCATAGGCTGTGCCCAATTTATCAGTACCATAGACCTGTTGAAAGGATATTATCAAGTAGGACTCACGGATAGGGCAAAAATAATCTCGGCATTTATAACTCCATTTGGTCTTTTTCAATATTTAGTTATGGCGTTTGGCTTTTCTAATGCTCCGGCCACATTCCAGAGGGCCATAAACTACCTTATTCAAGACCTAGGTGGGACGTTCGCCTACCTGGATGACCTGGTGGTGGTGTCGGACAGCTGGGACGAACATCTGGTGCGTTTGGAGATACTGTTTGCACGACTGCAAGAGACTGGATTCACCATAAACCTGGCTAAATCTGCTTTTGGCCGGGCCTCGGTGACTTACCTGGGACATATCGTTGGGCATGGTATGGTGAGACCCAAGGACGCAAACGTTGAAGCCATCTTGTCCTTCCCCACTCCAAGGACGAGGAAGGAACTCATGCGCTTCCTGGGGATGTGCGGCTACTACCGTCGGTTCTGCAGTAACTTCTCCAGCGTGGCCGGACCCCTCACAGACCTTACCAGTTCTGCGGTCCCTTACATCTGGAACCAGAAGTGCGACCAGTCTTTCCACCGCCTCAAAGCCTTCCTTGCCTCTAAGCCTGTAGTCCACCCCCCTGACTACACCTTGCCCTTCCATCTGCAAATCGACGCTAGTGGTGTCGGAGTGGGGGCTGTGCTCCTACAACCCGACCCAACCACTGATGTCCTTCACCCTGTGGCATATTACTCCGCCAAGTTGAAAAAACATCAGACCAACTACTCGACCATAGAGAAGGAGGCCCTGGCTCTGGTGTTGGCAATAAAGAAGTTTGAATGTTACCTCCAGTCTTGCCCACAAACAACCCTGGTCTTCACCGACCATAACCCACTCACGTTCATCCAAACCAACAAGACCTCCAACCAGCGAATCCTCCGCTGGGCTCTCCTCACCCAGCCCTATAATCTACAAGTCCGGCACATAAAGGGGGTGGAAAACCTGATTGCAGACTCCTTATCCCGAGCTCCAGTGGAAATGTAGCAGCTACTCTCCAGACGCACCAGGTGATCACCTCCTTCGCGCCCGCGCTACGAAGGTCTTTGGAGGGGGGGTGTGTTACGAACCCCTCCACCGATTGTCTTCATCTACCTACCCAGCACCACGAGCAACGCCATCTAGGGACGAAACACGAGTATGGCTCGTCTTAGTTACCACTCCCGGGTTTCCCTTCTCCATATCCTGGTTGTTGCGTCACTTCCGCCTCAGTCTACTTTGTCAGCTCCAATTCGAGGAGAGGACACACTTCACTCTGGGAAGCGACCACAGGATCACCTATCCTGGAAACCTACGGCACAGTGACTATTTACCGTCTTCTACCATACTCAGCCTTGCTCGTCAGCCATCTCAGCTCCTCACTTAAGTATTTGTAATCTTGTATTGCCTCTCCCCCCTCCACATTGCTTCACTATTGTTTTATGTTTTATTACTATGTATATACTGTTCGTGTTTAGGTTAAGTTTGGTTAAGGGTAGTTTATAAGCTGAATATTTTGTTAAGGAATTTATGGTACTTTATTATATACAACGAAAACTCGCATCCTTTGTCTACCCTTTTTTAGTCCGATTGTCTTTGTTTTTTTTTTGTTGTTACCCGTTGGGATCTGGGTAGACGTATAACTATATTCTAAATCCCCAACTCGTAACTATATATATATATATATATATATATATATATATATATATATATATATATATATATATATATATATATATATATATATATATATATATATTTATATATATATATGCTGATAACCACAAGGAAAGAAGAAAACACGAAGTTCCCAAGCGCTTTCGTGTAATTCACATCTTCAGGGGTGAGTACAGACAAGAGAGAGAAATACAAAACAAGGTGTATATATACAGAGAAGGGTGAGACCAGGTCCACAATGGTCAGGTATTAGGTAATGACCCTACTAATCTTTAAATAGCACACAACAGTTGGTGGTCAGGTCAGATGATCAGGTGACCCGGCCTTCTCACCTGGTTACAAATCTTCTTAATTACAAAATTGTCCAGCTTGTACATGCCGTTACTCAAATTCATGTTGAATGCTTCGGTATGTTTAATAAGACTAGATTCTATGATGTTCCTACTGTTACGAACCCCTCCACCGATTGTCTTCATCTACCTACCCAGCACCACGAGCAACGCCATCTAGGGACGAAACACGAGTATGGCTCGTCTTAGTTACCACTCCCGGGTTTCCCTTCTCCATATCCTGGTTGTTGCGTCACTTCCGCCTCAGTCTACTTTGTCAGCTCCAATTCGAGGAGAGGACACACTTCACTCTGGGAAGCGACCACAGGATCACCTATCCTGGAAACCTACGGCACAGTGACTTTTTACCGTCTTCTACCATACTCAGCCTTGCCCGTCAGCCATCTCAGCTCCTCACTTAAGTATTTGTAATCTTGTATTGCCTCTCCCCACTCCACATTGCTTCACTATTGTTCTATGTTTTATTACTATGTATATACTGTTCGTGTTTAGGTTAAGTTTGGTTAAGGGTAGTTTATAAGCTGAATATTTTGTTAAGGAATTTATGGTACTTTATTATATACAACGAAAACTCGCATCCTTTGTCTACCCTTTTTTTAGTCCGATTGTCTTTGTTTTTTTTTTGTTGTTACCCGTTGGGATCTGGGTAGACGTATAACTATATTCTAAATCCCCAACTCGTAACAAATGGCGACCGTGACAGGACACGACCTTAAGTACCATATTCCTTCCTCCCTTGTTACTCAGTGTTAATTACCCCTCCCAGTCACTTCTGTTTACAATTGCTTTACGGTGGTTTAAAGTTTCCTTCATATGTGTGTGCATATATTGGTATTACCGTATAGTAAGAGTGACAGACGTAGGATAATAGGTTCCAAGTGTCATAAGGCTTACCTGTTATTACACGTGGCAGTCGTGTGGTAAGTCTTATCGAGTGTAGGGAAGAATCCGGATCTGTTTAATGCCGTACCCTCACTCCAGAGTAGGCTGTTCCATAGTTACTAGTTTAGAGTGAAGTGATATCTTGGGACGCCCCGCTCTACCAGGACCCCATAATTATAAAGCCTCCATTATTGTTCTTCTCATTATCTCATTCAGGGCTGTTAATCCGGATCTTATATAAATGCCGTAATACGCCCTACCTCTTTCAAGTATATCAGGGTTGTTAATCCGGATCTTTATATAAATGCCGTAATACGCCCTACCTCTTTCAAGTATATCAGGGTTGTTAATCCGGATCTTTATATTAATGCCGTAATACGCCCTACCTCTTTCAAGTATATCAGGGTTGTTAATCCGGATCTTTATATTAATGCCGTAATACGCCCTACCTCTTTCAAGTCTCTTGTCCTTATCTAAGGATCTTCTCGGAAGAACAATAATCATAAGTGTAATTTCCCTAGGTATAACTTGGTTAGTTTCCGGGACTTTCTGGTTATCCACTGCCGTGATATTTTCTAGGGTTATCCACTTATCTTATCTTATCTTTTGACCATTAGTTAATTTATCCTATTTTTATTAACAATGGCCACCTCAGGTTTTGATCTTCAGGATTTTATTGAAAATCCTTCCGTAGCTAAATTACGTGTTAATATCCTGAAGAAAGAATGGAAAGAAATAGCCAACTATTACAATATCCCATTTTCACAGCAACTGACTAAGGAAATGTTAAAAAATCATGTGATTGAAGAGTTGGTTCAACAAGAAGTTTTAAAAGAATCCGCTGTTGACAGATTAACGCCCATGTCCAAGAAACTTCAACCACTATCCACCACCCCTCCTCACTCAGAAGTTGCCTCAGGTCTGGCTAGCCCTCAAGAAGAAACACAACGAATAGACCCCTTAGAACTAGAACGAGCTAGGTTCGAGTTCCAAATCAAAATGAAAGAACTCGAGTTGGAACAGGCCAAGTTGGAGCAGGAGGCCAAGTTGGACCCTGAAGAAAGGATGGAACAGGCCAAGTTGGAACAGGCCAAGTTGGAGGCCAAGTTGGACCATGAAGAAAGGATGGAACAGGCCAAGTTGGAGGCCAGTGGAGCATGAGGAAGTTGGAACAGGCC
This sequence comes from Homarus gammarus, assembly GCA_958450375.1. Lineage (NCBI taxonomy): Eukaryota > Metazoa > Arthropoda > Malacostraca > Decapoda > Nephropidae > Homarus > Homarus gammarus. The sequence goes on along the minus strand of CAUDMG010001100.1, from coordinate 22,779 downwards.
AAGTTGGAGCATGAGGGAATGTCGGAACAGGCCAAGTTGGAGCATGAGGAAAGGATGGAACAGGCCAAGTTGGTGCAGGCGGTTAAACTGAAAGAACTACAGGTGAGAGAGACAGAAGTCACTTTAACATCGGAGTTTAAATCAAAAGAAGTGGCATTAAGAGAGAAACTCGCTGCTTTTAACCCTGCTACTGCTTCTTCCCTTGTTCCCGGGTTTGATGAATCCGATATGGACGGGTCATTTAGGACTTTTGAGAAAATAGCCGCGAAGAATGAGTGGCCAAAGGACCAGTGGGTGTCAGTGTTAGTTCCTAAATTATATGGTAAGGCTCGTAGAGTTTATAACTGTTTAGACCAGACTGATGACTATGATAACGTAAAAAAGAATATCCTCACCTCTTATGCTATCACGCCAGATGGATACCGGCAGAAGTTTCGTAAACTAACCAAACCATTTTCACACACATTTGTTGAGTTTGCTCAAGAAAAGCTTAGGTTTTTTAAGAAGTGGTTAGAGGCTACAGAGACCTCCACATTTCAGGATTTGTTAAATTTGGTAGTCCTGGAGGAGTGGAAAAGCAAGATACCATTTCACATCTTGAAGCATGTGGAGGAGCGTGGAGAGGTTAATTTAGGGCGTGCTGCTGAGCTGGCTGATGCGTATGCTTTGTTGGTGGAGTCACTGGGCAGTAGAGAACGTGGTACTTCCCGACTTGTTAGGTCCTCCTCTGATGATAACCTTGGGGACGTGAGTGGTAGGTCGAAAGGTCCCACACCTACTCCCCCCGATGCAACTAAGCTTACTTGTTCTTACTGTAAAAACCCAGGCCATACGATCCAGAATTGTAAACACCCAAAGTGTCGAATTGCTAAAAGTAGTTCCCTGGATCCCAAATCCAAACCAATAGCAAATGCCAATGTGGCAAGGCCCCATCAGGATCTCTTCTCTTCATTCACCTATGAGGGAAAAATTTCAATCATAGAAGGGTCTCGTTCTTTCCCTATTCGTATACTACGTGATACGGGCGCAGCACAATCTATCCTCCTGTTTAACGTCATTCCTGATATATCTACCGCATTTACAAATGAGAGTGTTCTAATTTCAGATCTCTCGTCCCATTCTTCCTATCCTTTAGCTAAAGTGCACCTCCAATGTCCCTTGATTACTGGGGAAGTGCAAATAGCCATTAGGAAAGACCCAATGCCTGTGTGCGGCATTCATTTATTATTGGGTAATGACTTGGTAGGAGATCTAGTGGTTCCTAACATAAAGACAGTCGACTCTCCCTTACCTGTCAACTCCACCACTGACCTTAAAGAAACTATTCCTCATCTTTTCCCATCTTGTGCTGTCACCCGGTCGCAGAGTGTGCGAAATGGGCCCTCTTCATCTAAAACCACCTCCAATATCTTCCTACCCACGGAAGATCTGTCTAATAAGACCATTATTAAGGACGAGTTCATTAAAGCCCAACAATCTGATCCATCTTTGTTCAAACAGGTGATGAAAGACCTCAGTGTGGACCATTGTACATCTTCGGCTTACCACCCACCGTCCCAAGGTTGCTTGGAACGGTTCCATCAAGACTTTCAAATCAATGCTAATAAACTATCTCCTCTCAACTATATAGTCCATACTCCTGATCGCAGAAAAGATTCACAACTTGTTCACATTAATCTCATGAAACTTTACCATTCCAGGCAGTCAGAGGAAGACATCCCAGAGGCTGTAAGCCTACCTGTATTGCATACGGTTTTGTCAGGGCCGGAGACAGATGACATGGACCTATTGGAGAATTTAGACTTCCCTCTACCTAAAGAGAACCCTGCTAACAGTCACATACTCAACAATTTGGATGAGTATTTTTCTGTTCTGAATCCATCTCAAGCAAAAGATCTCACTAAGTTATTATCAACATTTCCTAAAGTCACATCAGACCTCCCAGGATTTTGCAATATACTTAAACATGATATTAAGCTAATCTCAGATGATGTACAACCCATTAGACAATCAGCATATCGACTAAATCCACAAAAAAAAGAGATCATGAAAAGGAGGTAGATTTTTTGTTAAAGCATAACTTAGCTGAGCCTAGTACCTCCCCTGGGCTTCACCTTGCCTTCTCATTCCAAAACCCGATGGCACCTTTCGTTTCTGTACAGATTATCGTAAAGTGAACCAGGTCACTGTCTCTGACTCCTACCCTTTACCTTTGATTGAAGATATAATAGACAGCATAGGCTGTGCCCAATTTATCAGTACTATAGACCTGTTGAAAGGATATTATCAAGTAGGACTCACGGATAGGGCAAAAATAATCTCGGCATTTATAACTCCATTTGGTCTTTTTCAATATTTAGTTATGGCGTTTGGCTTTTCTAATGCTCCGGCCACATTCCAGAGGGCCATAAACTACCTTATTCAAGACCTAGGTGGGACGTTCGCCTACCTGGATGACCTGGTGGTGGTGTCGGACAGCTGGGACGAACATCTGGTGCGTTTGGAGATACTGTTTGCACGACTGCAAGAGACTGGATTCACCATAAACCTGGCTAAATCTGCTTTTGGCCGGGCCTCGGTGACTTACCTGGGACATATCGTTGGGCATGGTATGGTGAGACCCAAGGACGCAAACGTTGAAGCCATCTTGTCCTTCCCCACTCCAAGGACGAGGAAGGAACTCATGCGCTTCCTGGGGATGTGCGGCTACTACCGTCGGTTCTGCAGTAACTTCTCCAGCGTGGCCGGACCCCTCACAGACCTTACCAGTTCTGCGGTCCCTTACATCTGGAACCAGAATTGCGACCAGTCTTTCCACCGCCTCAAAGCCTTCCTTGCCTCTAAGCCTGTAGTCCACCCCCCTGACTACACCTTGCCCTTCCATCTGCAAATCGACGCTAGTGGTGTCGGAGTGGGGGCTGTGCTCCTACAACCCGACCCAACCACTGATGTCCTTCACCCTGTGGCATATTACTCTGCCAAGTTGAAAAAACATCAGACCAACTACTCGACCATAGAGAAGGAGGCCCTGGCTCTGGTGTTGGCAATAAAGAAGTTTGAATGTTACCTCCAGTCTTGCCCACAAACAACCCTGGTCTTCACCGACCATAACCCACTCACGTTCATCCAAACCAACAAGACCTCCAACCAGCGAATCCTCCGCTGGGCTCTCCTCACCCAGCCCTATAATCTACAAGTCCGGCACATAAAGGGGGTGGAAAACCTGATTGCAGACTCCTTATCCCGAGCTCCAGTGGAAATGTAGCAGCTACTCTCCAGACGCACCAGGTGATCACCTCCTTCGCGCCCGCGCTACGAAGGTCTTTGGAGGGGGGGTGTGTTACGAACCCCTCCACCGATTGTCTTCATCTACCTACCCAGCACCACGAGCAACGCCATCTAGGGACGAAACACGAGTATGGCTCGTCTTAGTTACCACTCCCGGGTTTCCCTTCTCCATATCCTGGTTGTTGCGTCACTTCCGCCTCAGTCTACTTTGTCAGCTCCAATTCGAGGAGAGGACACACTTCACTCTGGGAAGCGACCACAGGATCACCTATCCTGGAAACCTACGGCACAGTGACTTTTTACCGTCTTCTACCATACTCAGCCTTGCCCGTCAGCCATCTCAGCTCCTCACTTAAGTATTTGTAATCTTGTATTGCCTCTCCCCACTCCACATTGCTTCACTATTGTTCTATGTTTTATTACTATGTATATACTGTTCGTGTTTAGGTTAAGTTTGGTTAAGGGTAGTTTATAAGCTGAATATTTTGTTAAGGAATTTATGGTACTTTATTATATACAACGAAAACTCGCATCCTTTGTCTACCCTTTTTTTAGTCCGATTGTCTTTGTTTTTTTTTGTTGTTACCCGTTGGGATCTGGGTAGACGTATAACTATATTCTAAATCCCCAACTCGTAACACTACTATCAATTGCAAACATAGGGACGACACAGAGAAACAAAGAAAGATGACAGGACACACACAGACAGCAAACAGACAGACAGACAGAAGTTTAGAGGGACAGACGAAACAGAGCGACGAGGAACTAACCAGACGAAAGAGACAGACAGACAGAGACCAGTCGACAGACGGGCAGAACACTCTTCTGTTCTGTCGGTTCTGTGAGTTTGTCCTTTCTTAACATACGGTCCTCTGTCTCTCTACGCTTCTGTCTCTTGCCTTTCTCAACTCTGATTGCTGTCTGTCCGTCTGCCTATCTCTGTCTATCTCTGTGTGTTGTCGCTCTAATGCCTGTATGTGTTTTCTCTTGTAATAAATGTTCTCTGTGTCTGTCCTGACTATCTCTGTCCGTCCTGTCGTTGGCCTCTGTCTGTCTGTGGGGGGGGGGGTGGGATCGCTCGTCTCCCTGTCTGTCTCTCTAATTCAGATGAAAATTATGCCAACCCAAAAATATATTTTACATATATAACAATAATATGTTTACTACGTGAACTGTATTACATAAATAGATGCATGTAAGAAATACAAAGGCGCTGATTTTCCAACCGAAATGCGCAATAAAAGCAGCTTTCCTTATGCAGCGAGACACAACAAACAAATAATGTAATATATAGTCAAGCAGATGCGAGTTGGGAATTGAGGCGGAACAACCAGAAAAATGTTCCAAGTATTTTTCTTTTACCAATGATTCCTGTGGCCTTTTTATTTTTACATTATCATTCGTACTGATGAATGCTTCCTTATCTTGAGTTAGTGTATTAACAACTTATTTATCAACACACACACACACTGCCAGCGCTATTTGTCTTATTAAAACATATTGTACGAGTTTCCTGACTTCCATTTATACCCTCGATCAATATCGCTCCTCACTCTACGTTCTCCAAGGGAGTACAAATTTGTGCTTTAATCTGTCTCCTGTTTCAAAGGTTCGTACTAACCCTGGATTATTATCCTTGTCCATTTTCCTCTGAATTAAATTCTAGGGATTCTGTATCCTTTACTGTAGTAGACGGTGACCAGAACTGAACTGCTTATTCCAAGTGATGTACTATTGTTTATCCCTCTTTCCTACTTATCATTACGCCTAAATCTTTCACACGCACACACAAAGAGAATCGACAGTTGTAACTTGTAAAACAATCAACTCTAGCTCTGCTATTTGAGTATAAATTCAAACATATCCCCCAGAAAAAACTGCATAAACATATGAATTATTAAAGAAAAAAGAAAAACAGCCATATGTAACATAAATAGGCCTTCGAAAGGCCGATAGTAGACCCCCTCCTGGCGGGTGGCATGACGAAAACTACGTACCACCGTCTATGCGAGGGGGGCCGCCGGAACCAAGGTCGAGGCTGGGCCCAGCCAGTTGCCCACTGACCGGATCACTGGTCGGGTGGGTGCCTTAAACACACGACAAACTCACGAGTATGGCATTGATCCCTGCACTGCCCTTAACTGGGTGGTGATGTTTGGTGAGCTGTCCATCTGGGGGGAAAAAGAAAAAAAAAAAAAAAAAAAAAAACAACACCCCATCCCCCCCCCCCCCCCCCCTTCCCCCCCCCCATCCTCGCTCATCCTGGGAGGGGTTGAATGGTACCATGCACCAGTTTGCCAACGGAAGGTATCAGGACCCCGACCGACTGGGAAGGGCGTTGGAATCACCCCCCCCCCCATCACGCCCTCCCATCCCCCCCCATCCCTCCTCCCCTAGTCCTCGCCCATCCTGTGCGGTGGTGAATGGTACCATCCACCAGTTTGCCAACGGAAAATGGTATCAGGACCACTCGAACCGACCCTTAGTGGGGGGAAACGAAGAAAAGGTCTTGGCATCCCCCCTCCCCCCATTCCACCCCCCCATCCCCCCATCCTGCGCCCATCCTGGGAGGTGGAGAAATGGTACCCATCCACCAAGTTTGCCATTGGAAGGTAAATCAGGACCCACCGACTGGGAGGGGGCGTGGAAAAAATTCCCCCCCCCCCACCCCATCCCCTTCCCCTATCCTCACCCATACCTGGGAGGTGGTGAAGGGTACCATCCACCAGTTGCCAACGGAAGGTATCAGGACCCACCGACTGTGGAAGGCGTGGGGAATCACCCCCCCCCCCATCCCTCCCCCCCTCCACCTCCCCCATCCTCGCCATCCTGGGAGGTGGAGAATGGGTACCATCCACCAGTTGCCAACGAAGGTATCAGGCCCCACCGACTGGGGAAGGGGCGTGGAATCACCCCCCCCCCCATCCCCCTCCCCTATCCTCACCCATCCTGGGAGGTGGTGAATGGTTACCATCCACCAGTTGCCAACGGAAGGTATCAGGACCCACCGACTGGGAAGGGCGTGGAATCCCTCCCACCCCCATACCCCATCCCCCATCCTCGCCCATCCTGTGGAGGTGGCGAATGGTACCATCCGTCAGGCGCAGACGGAAGGTATACAGGACCCACCGACTGGGAAGGGCGTTGGATCCCCCCCATCCCCCCCCTCCATCCTCCCCCATCCCTCGCCCATCCTGCGGAGGTGGTGAATGGTACCATCCGTCAGGCGCAGACGGAAGGTATCAGGAACCCACCGACTGGAAGGGCGTGGAATCACCCCCATCCCCCCCATCCCCTCCCCATCCCCCTCCCCCACCCTCGCCCATCCTGGGAGGTGGTGAATGGTACCATCCGTCAGGCGCAGACGGAAGGTATCAGGAACCACCGACTGGGAAGGGCGTGGAATCACACCCATCCCCCCCCATCCCCCTCCCCACCTCGCCCATCCTGGGAGGTGGTGAATGGTACCATCCGTCAGGCGCACGACGAAGGTATCAGGACCACCGACTGGGAAGGGCGTGGAATCCCCCCCCCATACCTCCCCCCGCCTCCCCTACCCCCATCCTCGCCCATCCTGTGAGGTGGTGAATGGTACCATCCGTCAGGCGCAGACGGAAGGTATCAAGGACCCACCGACTGGGAAGGGCGTGGAATACCCCCCCCCCCCCCCCCAGCCCCCCATCCCCTCCTCGCCATCCTGGGAGGTTGTGAATGGTACCATCCGTCAGGCGCAGACGGAAGGTATCACGACCCACCGACTGGGAATGGGCGTGGAATCCCGCCCCCCCAACCCCCCCCCACCCCCCTCCCCCTCCTCGCCCATCCTGGAGGTGGTGAATGGTACCATCCGTCAGGCGCAGACGGAAGGTATCACGACCCACCGACTGGGAAGGGCGTGGAATCCCATCCCCCCCTCCCCTATCCCCCATCCTCGCCCATCCTGGGAACTGGTGAATGGTACCATCCTGTCAGGCGCAGTACGGAAGGTATCAGAACCACCGACTGGGAAGGGCGTGGAATCCCCCCCCCCCCATTCCACCCACCATCCCCCTCCCCCATCCTCGCCCATCCTGGTAGCTGGTGAATAGTACCATCCGTCAGGCGCAGACGGAAGGTATCAGGACCCCACCGACTGGGAAGGGCGTGGTGAAATCCCACCCCAACCCCCATCCACCCCCCATACCTCGCCCATCCTGGGAGGTGGTGAATGGTTACCATCCGTCAGGCGCAGACGGAAGGTATCAGCGACCCACCGACTGGGGAAGGGCGTGGAATCCCCCCCCCCCCCCCCCCATCCCCCTCCCCCCCTCCCCATCCCCCATCCCGCGCCCATCCTGTGAAGGTGGTGAATGGTACCATCCGTCCAGGCGCAGACGGAAGGTATCAGGAACCCACCGACTGGGAAGGGCGTGGAATCCTCCCCCCCCTCCCCCCATCCCCCTCCCCCATCCTCGCCCATCCTGGGAGGTGGTGAATGGTACCATCCGTCAGGCGCCAGACGGAAGGTATCAGGACCCACCGACTGGGAAGGGCGTGGAATCCCCCATCCCCCCCCATCCCCCTCCCCCATCCTCGCCCATCCTGGGAGGTGGTGAATGGTACCATCCGTCAGGCGCAGACGGAAGGTATCAGGACCCACCGACTGGGAAGGGCGTGGAATCCCCCCCCCCACCCCCCCAACCCCCCCCCCCCCCTACCCCATCCTCGCCCATCCTGGGAGGTGGTGAATGGTACCATCCGTCAGGCGCAGACGGAAGGTATCAGGACCCACCGACTGGGAAGGGCGTGGAATCCCACCCCCCACCTCCCCCATCCCCCATCCATCTCGCCCATCCTGGGAGGTGGTGAATGGTACCATCCGTCAGGCGCAGACGGAAGGTATCAGGACCCACCGACTGGGAAGGGCGTGGAATCCCCCCCCCCCCCATCCCCCCCATCCCCCTCCCCCATCCTCGCCCATCCTGGGAGGTAGTGAATGGTACCATCCGTCAGGCGCAGACGGAAGGTATCACGACCCACCGACTGGGAAGGGCGTGGAAACCCCCCCCCCCATCCCCCCCCATCCTCGCCCATCCTGGGAGGTGGTGAATGGTACCATCCGTCAGGCGCAGACGGAAGGTATCACGAACCACCGACTGGGAAGGGCGTGGAATGCGCCCCCCCCCATCCCCACATCCCTCCCCTCCCCATCCCCCATCCTCGTCCATCCTGTGAGGTGGTGAATGGTACCATCCGTCAGGCGCGGACGGAAGGTATCAGGACACACCGACTGGGAAGGGCGTGGAATCCCTCCCCCACCCCCTCCCCCATCCTCGCCCATCCTGGGAGGTGGTGAATGGTACCATCCGTCAGGCGCAGACGGAAGGTATCACGACCCACCGACTGGGAAGGGCGTGGAATCCCCCCCATCCCCCCCCATCCCCCTCCCCCAGCCTCGCCCATCCTGGGAGGTGGTGAATGGTACCATCCGTCAGGCGCAGACGGAAGGTATCAGGACCCACCGACTGGGAAGGGCGTGGAATCCCCCCATCCCCCCACCATCCCCCCTCCCCCATCCTCGCCCATCCTGGGAGGTGGTGAATGGTACCATCCCGTCAGGCGCAGACGGAAGGTATCAGGAACCACCGACTGGGAAGGGCGTGGAATCCCCCTCCCCCATCCCCGCCCATCCCCCTCCCCCATCCTCGCCCATCCTGGGAGGTGGTGAATGGTACCATCCGTCAGGCGCAGACGGAAGGTATCACGACCCACCGACTGGGAAGGGTGTGGAATCCCCCCCGGCCCCCATCCCACCATCCCCCCCCCTCCCCTATCCCCCATCTCGCCCATCCTGGGAGGTGGTGAATGGTACCATCCGTCAGGCGCAGACGGAAGGTATCACGACCCACCGACTGAGAAGGGCGTGGAATCCCCCCCCCATCCCCCCCACCTCCCTCCATCCCCATCCTCGCCCATCCTGGAGGGTGGTGAATGGTACCATCCGTCAGGCCCGACGGAAGGTATCAGAACCACCGACTGGGAAGGGCGTGGAATCACCCCCCTACCCCCCCATCCCCTACCCCATCCCTCGCCCATCCTGGGAGGTGGTGAATGGTACCATCCGTCAGGCGCCGACGGAAGGTATCAGGAACCACCGACTGGGAAGGGCGTGGAATCACCCCCCATCCCTCCCCCGCCTCCCCTATCCCCAGCCTCGCCATACTGAGAGGTGGTGAATGGTACCATCCGTCAGGCGCAGACGGAAGGTATCAGGACCCACCGACTGGGAAGGCGTGGAATCCCCCCCCCCCCATCCTCCCTCATCCCCCATCCTCGCCCATCCTGGGAGGTGGTGAATGGTACCATCCGTCAGGCGCAGACGGAAGGTATCACGACCCACCGACTGGGAAGGGCGTGGAATCCCCCCCCCCTCCCCCCTCCCCCTATCCCCCACCTCGCCCATCCTGGGAGTGGTGAATGGTACCATCCGTCAGGCGCAGACGGAAGGTATCAGGAACCACCGACTGGGAAGGGCGTGGAATCCCCCCCCCAGCCCCCCTCCCCCCCCCATCCCCTCCCCCATCCTCGCCCATCCTGGGAGGTGGTGAATGGTACCATCCGTCAGGCGCAGACGGAAGGTATCACGACCCACCGACTGGGAAGGGCGTGGAATCCCCCCCCCCATCCACCATCCCTCCCCCCTCCCTATCCCCCATCCTCGCCCATCCTGGGAGGTGGTGAATGGTACCATCCGTCAGGCGCAGACGGAAGGTATCAGGACCCACCGACTGGGAAGGGCGTGGAATCCCCCCCACCCCCCATCCCCCTCCCCCTCCCCATCCTCGCCCATCCTGGGAGGTGGTGAATGGTACCATCCGTCAGGCGCAGACGGAAGGTATCACGACCCACCGACTGGGAAGGGCGTGGAATCCCCCCATCCCCTCCCATTCCCCTCCCCCATCCTCGCCCATCCTGGGAGGTGGTGAATGGTACCATCCGTCAGGCGCAGACGGAAGGTATCAGGACCCACCGACTGGGAAGGGCGTGGAATCCCCCCCCCCCATCCCCCCTCCCCCATCCTCGCCCATCCTGGGAGCTGGTGAATGGTACCATCCGTCAGGCGCAGACGGAAGGTATCAGGACCCACCGACTGGGAAGGGCGTGGATTCCCCCCATCCCCCATCCCTCCCTATCCCCCATCCTCGCCCATCCTGAGAGTGGTGAATGGTACCATCCGTCAGGCGCAGACGGAAGGTATCAGGACCCACCGACTGGGAAGGGCGTGGAATCCCCCCCCCCCCCCCTCCATCCCCATCCCCCATCCTCGCCCATCCTTGGGAGGTGGTGAATGGTACCATCCGTCAGGCGCAGACGGAAGGTATCAGGACCCACCGACTGGGAAGGGCGTGGAATCCCCCCCACCCCCCCACCCCCCCCCTCCCATCCCCCATCCTCGCCCATCCTGTGAGGTGGTGAATGGTACCATCCGTCAGGCGCAGACGGAAGGTATCAGGACCCACGACTGGGAAGGGCGTGGAATTCCCCCCCAACCCCCTCCCCCATCCTCGCCCATCCTGGGAGGTGGTGAATGGTACCATCCGTCAGGCGCAGACGGAAGGTATCAGGACCCACCGACTGGGAAGGGTGTGGAATCCCCCCCCCACCCCCCCATCCCCCCCTATCCCCCATCCTCGCCCATCCTGGGAGCTGGTGAATGGTACCATCCGTCAGGCGCAGACGGAAGGTATCAGGACCCACCGACTGGGAAGGGCGTAGAATCCCCCTCCCCCCCATCCCCCTATCGCCCATCCTCGCCCATCCTGGAGGTGGTGAATGGTACCATCCGTCAGGCGCAGACGGAAGGTATCAGGACCCACCGACTGGGAAGGGCGTGGAATCCCCCCCCATCCCCCTCCCCCCCCCCCCCACCATCCCCCATCCTCGCCCATCCTGTGAGGTGGTGAATGGTACCATCCGTCAGGCGCCAGACGGAAGGTATCAGGACCCACCGACTGGGAAGGGCGTGGAATCCCCCCCCACCCCCCCCCCCCCCCCTTCCTCGCCCATCCTGTGAGGTGGTGAATGGTACCATCCGTCAGGCGCCGACGGAAGGTATCAGACCCACCGACTGGGAAGGGTGTGGAATCGCCCCACCCCCTCCCCCATCCCCCCATCCTCCCATTCCCCATCCTCGCCCATCCTGGGAACTGGTGAATGGTACCATCCGTCAGGCGCAGACGGAAGGTATCAGGAACCACCGACTGGGAAGGGCGTAGGAATCCCCCCCCCCCCATCCCCATCCCCCATCCTCGCCCATCCTGTGAGGTGGTGAATGGTACCATCCGTCAGGCGCAGATGGAAGGTATCACGGACCCACCGACTGGGAAGGGCGTGGGATCCCCCTCCCCCCATCCCCCCCCCCTATCCTCGCCCATCCTGGGAGGTGGTGAATGGTACCATCCGTCAGGCGCAGACGGAAGGTATCAGGAACCACCGACTGGGAAGGGCGTGGAATCCCCCCCCCCCCCCCATCCCCCTCCCCCATCCTCGCCCATCTGGGAGGTAGTGAATGGTACCATCCGTCAGGCGCAGACGGAAGGTATCACGACCCACCGACTGGGAAGGGCGTGGAATGCCCCCCCCCCCCCCCCCACCCCCCCCCCACTCATCCCCCATCCCCCATCCTGGGAGGTGGTGAATGGTACCATCCGTCAGGCGCAGACGGAAGGTTATCACGACCCACCGACTGGGAAAGGCGTGGAATCCCCCCACCCCCCACCCCCCATCCCCCATCCCCCATCCTCGCCATCCTGGGAGGTGGTGAATGGTACCATCCGTCCAGGCGCAGACGGAAGGTATCACGACCCACCGACTGGGAAGGGTGTGGAATCCCCCCCCCACCCCATCCCCCCACTCCCCTCCCCATCCCCCATCCTCGCCCATCATGGGAGGTAGTGAATGGTACCATCCGTCAGGCGCGACCGAAGTATCAGGAACCACCGACTGGGGAAGGCTTGGGAATCCCCCATCCCCCCCCCCCCTCCCCTCCCCATCCTCCGCCCATCCTGGGAGTGGTGATGGTACCATCGCGTCAGGAAGCGCAGGACCGGAATGTTCACGACCCCCGCTGGGAAAGGCGTGAATCCCCCCCCCCCATCCCCCTCCCCCATCCTCTGCCCATCGCTTGGAGGTAGTGAATGTTACATCCGTCAGGCGCAGACCGAAGGTATCAGAACCACCGACTGGGAAGGGCGTGAATCCCCCATCCCCCCCCCCCCACATCCCCCATCCTCGCCCCTCCTGAGGATGTGAATGGTAACATCCGTCCAGGGCGCAGACGGAAGGTATCACGACCGCACCGACTGGAAGGGCGTGGAATCCCCCCCCCTCCACCATCCCCCTCCCTCCCCCCATCCTCGCCCCATGCCTGGAGGTGGTTGAATGGTACCATCGTCAGTCGGCCGACGGAAGGTATCCAGGTACCCACCGATCTTTGAAGAAAGGGTGTGAAAAGCACCGCCCCTCCCCATCATCCTCGCCCCCTCCCTACCCCATCCTCGCCATCCTGTGAGGTGGGTGAATGGTACCATCCGTCCGGCGCAGACGGAAGGTATCACTACTCACGACTGGGAAGGGCGGTGCAGTCCCCCCCACCCCATCCCCCCATCAGTCCTCCCCCCCCCTCCCCTATCCCCATCCTGTAGCTGGGTGAATGGTACATCCGTTAGGGCGCCGACGGAATGTATCACGACCCACATTACTATCTTTGTTTTTTGTGTGTGTGTACGTGTGTTTTGAGAGGAAAGTGAGCCAGTTGTGCAACGCTCAGGTTTCTGACAAGTCGTTAATCCGAGCGCTGTGCAGCTGTCAGCGGGTCGTCACTGCTGACACCCGATGACAGGAGCGTGACTGGAGAGAAAAGTTCCCACGCTTGTCAGACTCACGTTGACGTATACCCTCCGCCTGAGTGCGGAGGGGGGGAGAGGAAAGGTTGGAGATGGAGAGAGGATGGGGGGTGGGTGAGAGGGAGAGGAGGGGGTGAGAGGAGAGGAGGGGTTTAGAGGGAGAAGGAGGTGGGTGAAAAGGAGAGGAGGTGGGTGAAAAGGAGAGGAGGTGGGTGAGGGGACCTGAGGGAAGAAGGATTTTGACAGCTCTACTTGCAGGAAGATGATAGATAAACTAAGAAGAAATTATAATGAACTTGAAAGCACTGAAAGATGCATTTGAAGTAAATATATATATATATATAATTTTTTTTAATATACCAGGTGTGATGAAGGTAATTTTTCATAATTGGGTCAAAACGCTTGAGACACAGTATGACTTTGGCTATTAAACGAGTTTCGGGTTACATATTGGAGAGTAATTTGTATATCCGAATAGTAAACAACGGGCAAGAAGTTTTTAAAGCATTAAGGCGTAGAATGTAAATGTACACAGTGTGGGTATAGAACGTAGGTGTGTATGTAGTTAGTGTATGATAGTAGATATAAAAGCATATAAAGATAAAACTGTATTTAAACATATATTCGTGTTGGCAGATTATATGTCTCTGTTTGTTTTAGAGTACTGTAGGTATTTTTTGTTTCATAAATAATACGTAGTCTTCTTTATCTAACGCCTCCCATCAACACCAGTTCACGTTATCACAAGGTGTAATTTCACGCTTCATATGTTCAATAAGTTGGAAGAATACCAGCAACCCACCTGTCTTGTTCTCTCGCAACACGACTCCTCTTGACCAGTCCAGATGTTCTTTTGTCCGCACGATATGTAAATGATCCGCATAAAAGTGACCAAATTGGCGTCGTGTATGGAGAACAGCTGGACGACGGACCACCACCACCACCATCACTGTTTCACGTGACATCTACTCTTAGGCTCCGCGGTGGTTCTTTGTGTGTCAATGTGATGCTTGGTGAGGCTTCTTTTATGAATATTGTGGAGCATTAGTGACGATTCAGAGTTATTTATGTATGTTGGGGGTTTGATGAAGTTTGTTTATATCCATATAACTTGTCAAAATTACCTTAATAATAATGTACTATAGGACGTAACAATAATGTATGTTTATTTCAGTCTTATAACACACTAAATACAACTTGGTAGATGTTATATGTAAATTTACCGAACTGTCTTATTGAAATATATAAACAACACCTTCATGCTAAAGACATTCACTTGTGTGCTTATTGATACAGGTACAGATGATAAACATATTTAATTACAGGTATATTGGTTGATGAATAAATAAACAGATAAAACCAAATAGATTTATAGAAAAGTAGGTCAGTAAAATAGATAAAAGACACAAATAGATGGATAGATTGACTACTAGGATGAGAAATTGATACTTATATATATGTAGATAAGGAGATATAAACCTTATAATGAATTGGCAATAACCTAATGAATTATGACATGATAATAGCATTTTGTATGTATGTATGTATGTATGTAAATAATAATAATAATAATAATAATAATAATAATAATTAACGGTTTATTGAAAGAGCATGGCAGCCGGAAGGCTGAAAATATACAGTTACATAATTGGGGAATGGGTCTCTTGATTTACAAATAACATACAAGTAACATACAGTAAGTGATACAAATATGATGTATAATAACTAGGTGGGGAGAAGCTCAAACTACAGGGCATTTCAACATAGTAACAGTGCAAAAAGTAAGATTGACTGGGAGTGAATACACTGGTTGATTACAAGTTATTGATAATTTTTACAATGGTTGGGACTGGACTGTTCTTATAGCGATCAGTCCGTGCTCGTATGGGCTGGATGCGGTTGTGGTGTCGAACAGCAATTCTCAGACGAGGGATCTCGGGTGGTAGTTACCGTCTGTCTGTCTCAGTATAAACTAAGAAGAAAATATGCAGAATAACACACACACAAACAAAGAGAACGAAGATAAAAAATATTACGTAAATTTAAATGAATTACAAGTAGAGAACATTAAGAAAACCATAATAAAGTTAATGCATCACAAGCACAGGGAATAAACAGTGTTACATGTACTGTAAGTCAGATCAAGTACAGAGCATTAAGTAGAACATATGTAAGTTAATATGTAGTAAGTAATGACACGCTCTTTAATGCATTACAAACAAGTACAAAACAACAACAACAGATGTAACTTAAAATAAAAAAACCAAGCAATGAGTATTATGTGAAATGTGCTTTAATGCATAACGAGTACAGGGCATTAGAGTCCAGACTTATGAGCTGCTGTGTTAAGAAAACTTTCACTTGCCTTTGTAATGCCCGACGTATATCTTGCTTGTGTCTTGCAGTTGAGGTTCACCGCCACGACATATCATTCTCATTTTTCACATCTCGAATATTACCAAGAAATACGTGATTATTGTCTTTTATTACACACACATACTGATTTGATTTAGCCTTTTTTCTTATGAATTTTGCCTCAATCTTCTTTTTCTCTTATTTTTTACCTTTTTTTTTCCATATGGGTAATTCTCTCTCTCTCTCTCTCTCTCTCTCTCTCTCTCTCTCTCTCTCTCTCCTTGTCGTTTTTGTGTTCCTTCCTCTTCCTGTCTTTTCGTCTGCTTTGTTTCTTTATTCCGTGTTTTTCTTCCTCTTTCTGCTCCTCTAATCGTTTCACTAATAGTTTTTATTTACTAATCCTCTCTTTTCCCTCTTTACTATACCCGCCGCAGGTTCCTCCCTTAATCTCTCTCTCTCTTCCCCCCAACGCAAACCCCTTCCATGCTTCCAACCCCTCTCACCGCATCCCCCCTCTCTCCCACCCTTCCCACTACATCCCCTCCCTTCCACACCTCCCATTCCTCAGCACCCCCTCAGAACCCCTCCCTCCCCCTCCCATCCCGCAGCACCCCTCCTTTCCTCCACCCTAGCCACCCCTCCCTCCCTCCCATCCCCCAGCACCCCTCCCTCCCATCCCCCAGCACACCTCCCTCCCTCCCATCCCCCAGCACCCCTCCCTCCCACCCCCCAGCACCCCTCCCTCCCACCCCCCCAGCACCCCTCCCTCCCATCCCCCAACACCCCTCCCTCCCATCCCCCAGCACCCCTCCCTCCCACCCCCCAGCATCCCTCCTCTCCCATCCCCCAGCACCCCTCCCTCCCACCCCCCAGCATCCCTCCTCTCCCATCCCCCAGCACCCCTCCCTCCCACCCCCCAGCTCCCCTCCTCTCCCATCCCCCAGCACCCCTCCCTCCCATCCCCCAGCACCCCTCCCTCCCACCCCCAGCACCCCTCCCTCCCACCCCCCAGCATCCCTCCTCTCCCATCCCCCAGCACCCCTCCCTCTCACCCCCCAGCTCCCCTCCTCTCCCATCCCCCAGCACACCTCCCTCCCTCCCTCTTCGTCTTATCTTGGCAGATAGTGTACAATTTTCGTCTTAAACAATGACAGTGGTCCGGGGAGTGATGACAACAATCATTTATAGACTTGTTTGTGAATTGATTCTAACTGGCGGTTGGGTGGAGACGGGTGTGGGATGTTGGCTAACAGGGGAATGTAATACAGGTACGGGGGTTCGATTCTGGAGTTCTGACTTCTGTTTAGGAGAAGGCCAGAAAGTCCAGCTAAATGATCGTGTGATAATGTTTTGTGACTGTCCGTCTGTCCGTCCGTCTGTTCGTCCTTCCGTCTGTTTGTCTCTGGTCTTAAGCTTGATGAAAGACTTTCCTAATACTAATACCCAACAATTTATTCTCGTATACTAACACACATTCATTATTACATATCATCTTAATTCCTTCCTTAAGAGTCACTCCTCAACCTCCTCATTAAGTACACCACACTTGTCATACTGGAAAAAAAAGTTACGTACGACCACTAACGACCCCCTTACTACTACTATATACACTGCTTACTAATTCCCTGCGTCTCTCTCCCCCTTCTCTCCTCCTCCTTCTCCTTCACCCTGCCCTCCTTCTCTCTCCCCCCTTCCCGCCTCCCCTTCTCCCCCCCCCCCCGTGTTCTTCCTTTCCATTCCCTCCTACCCCTTGCTCTCTCTTCCCCACCTTTCCTTCCTCCTCCCCCTGCCCTCTTCCTCCCTTTTCTCTCCCCCTATTCCCCCTTCCCTCCTTACCTCTTAGACCTTCTCGCCTCCTCCTATCCACCTGCCTTATTATTCCTTCCCTCCTCCTCTAACCTGCCCCCTTCATCCCTCCTTCCCTCCTCTTACTCCCTCTGCCTTCTTCCTCCCTCCTCTCCCCTCTTCCTCCCCTTCTTTTCTCTCCTCCCCCTCCTGCCCTTCCCCTACCATGTCCTCTTCCTCCCCCCTGCCCAGCTGACCTCCCGAGCCACACAACAACGGGGGGTCTGACCATGTACGCTGTGCTTTCGTTCTGTCACCCAGAATACGAATGGCCATCTTACACGTCATCGCGAGTTGGTCCTCTTGTTTAATTTATCTTCCTTCCCGATTGTTCAAAATTCTACCGTCGGTTTTAAAAAGATTTCTCTTGTGATGTAAGCAAGTTGTAAAGGCTTATATGTGAACTACAACTACTACTACTACTACTACTTTTTCAATGTGGCGCCCAGCCTCCTCCAATAGGCACATCTTTGCTACCATTTTATTACCTTACTATTAAATATTCTAATACAAAAGTAGCGACTCTAGCTGAGTTACAGTAGTTAAGCCGCAGATCTATGCGTCATTCAGTGACTTATGCCTCATAGTCAACATATGCGACCATTGTCGGCCTTGGGGCCGAAGATTTCGTTCCTCCGAGGTAAAGCAAAGCAGACCTAAGCAGAGAGGACAGTCGACATCTCAATCAGGTTGCAGCGTAACTTCTGGGCTGCTGCTTCTGTTCGGATAACACCTTAGCCAGCCTTGATGATGATGATGATGATGATGATGATGATGATGATGATGATGATGCATCTTTGCTTTATCTTCCTTTAGTTTATCCAGACACTTCTCTCTCTCATCTCTTTTTTTTTAGTCTGGTGTAATTACCAACTTTGTTATGCGCTTAATGACCTTAGTTGTTGAATCACAGTAGTAATCATTGATTCAATCGTGTCTTCATCTTGAACCACACACCAACACAAGGATGTCTTTTAAACCCAGAGTAAATTAGGACCCTGGAAATATACAAACTGGGAAAAAAATAAAAATTAAATAAAATCATCAGTAAATAAAATATGATTATGACAAAGGAAGTCTGTCTCTCACTCCTTCTCTCACTCTTTCTCTCACTCTTTCTCTCACTCTTTCTCTCACTCCTTCTCTCACTCTTTCTCTCACTCTTTCTCTCACTCTTCTCTCACTCTTTCTCTCACTCCTTCTCTCACTCCTTCTCTCACTCTTTCTCTCACTCTTTCTCTCACTCTTTCTCTCACTCCTTCTCTCACACCTTCCCTCACGTGAAAAAGATAAGGATGTGTAAATATTATTAGTTTTTTCTTCAACAATGACAGAATCACTAGTGTCCATTATGTCCGCTTGTGTGTGTGTGTGTGTGTGTGTGTGTGTGTGTGTGTGTGTGTGTGTGTGTGTGTGTGTGTGTGTGTGTGTGTGTGTGTGTACATTACTCTAAGGTATCAACACACACCCTATATGCAATTAACCAGACCGTCACTATATACAAAGGAACGACTTATGCGTCTCAATACATCATAATTAACCGAAGCTCAACTAATTCCCTAGACTACCATATATATAGGTTAAATGACAAGTCTTTTAGCGTCTCTCTGTTTGTCTGTCTCCCTTATGGACACTTACCGATAAAATTCAACAGATTGATTTCCATTATGAGTTATCAAAGGAATTTTAACAATATATCTGTACCTAATATTTCATTTACTTAAAAACTTCAAATTTATCTTATTTTTTTTTCGTCTACTAAGTTATTCATTCTATTTCTCATTCATTATACACTTTTCATACGTTCATGGGTCCATTTGTTTTTATTTCATTATTTGTGTGTGTTTGTTTTATTTATATTTACTTGTTCATTATTTATTTATTTGTTAATTTGGTGAAAAGTAATTGGTTGGGGGAATAACAACGGTGGTGATATGAAGGATGTGTTGGAGGCTGAGGGTGTTGGAGGGTGAGTGTTGGTGGAGGTGGTGGTGAGAGGTGGTGTTGGAGGAAGATGTAGATGGAGTTGGAGGGAGGTGTGAATAGTGTTGGAGGGAGATGTAAATAGTGTTGGAGGAAGATGGTAATGTTGGAGAAAAGTGGAGAAAGATCCTGGTAGTGGTGGTGATATTAAAGAAATTATGTAAAAAAATTAAATAAACACAAAATAAATAAAATAAATAAAATATCACTACTCCATTTATCACCATAAGAGAGTCTTCAACACAAACAAATACATCCCCGATTACTTGTTAAATGGAGTCGAATTCCTTTTTATTATCGCAGTTTATGAATATCTAGTATCATTAACACCAGGAAATTGACATAGGATATTGCTTGGTGGAAGACAGGTTCTGGTGAAAGATGGATTTAATTATATAGACAGTCAGCTGCTTTGAATATGTCGTGGGATAAAAATGTCAATGCTAAGTGTGTGTGTGTGTGTGTGTGTGTGTGTGTGTGTGTGTGTGTGTGTGTTTGTGTGTGTGTGTGTGTGTTATGTCTGTTGTGTTATGTCTTATAAAAAAAGTGGTCATAAGACAAAGAACCAACAATACTGTATTAAAACCTGTACTGTATTTAGGGATAATACATAATAAACTGTAACAAGAATAACATTTTCATAACTTACACTAAAGTCCTGTATTTCCAATATATTGAAAAAGTTTCAGGATATTAAAAAGTTTCAGGTAATGTTTCTTGTATAATAAAAAAAGTCCGTGTGTATGTCATTGTGTGGTACAGTTTATGTGACAAATATTACCTGTCTTTTAATTAACATTCATACACCTGTGTAAGTGCCATGTATAAGGAGTATTTCGTAGAGTCGATAGTCCTGCGATTTAACACCACCTCACCACCTTTAGTGATATGTGGGTCTAGGTTTGTTGTTGAGCACTTTCTTGTCCCGTAGTATCAGTCCACTAATGAGCATTTACCGCAGGTTATAGGTTTTTGTGATAAAATAAAATGTATATTTTATATATTTTTTTTTACATTTTCAAGTATTGTCTGGTTTTTATTTAAGTTGAATTAAGATTTTTTTTTCATTTATTGTTATTCATTCATTCATTACACCCATCAGCAGTTGGTGATACATATCTGTAGTTTTCACCTAACGCCTCTCTTACTACAGCAATCATCATCATCATCATCATCATCATTATTACCATCATCACCACCAACCAATTGTACCACTTTCATGACAATCCAATTCCATCACCACCATCACCACCACCATTAACACCATCACCACCACCACCACCTTCACTCTGACCAGGTGTCACCGTGTCTACCTCACCTTACCATCAGTGATTACCTGAGACAATTACCCAGCTTGAGGGCTCCTCCACCAGGTGAACAGGTGTCCTCCTCTCTCATTCTCCCTCCCTCCTTTCTTATTATCTCCCTTGTTTCCTCTTCTCTTCCTTCCTACACTCCTCCTTTCCTCCCTCTCTCATATTCGCTATCCTTTGTTTTCTCTCTCTTACAGTCTGTGTGAGAGAGAAAGAGAAGAGAAAAAAAGAGAGAGAGAGAGAGAGAGAGAGAGAGAGAGAGAGAGAGAGAGATTTCTATAAGCAACACCGACGTTTATTGTATACTAATAACTCATTTTATTTCATACAGTTAAGTCTTATCTCGCAATCAGCTGTTATCTGTTATCTAAAAACAAATCTGATATTCCTATCACTCAGGAACATATTTTAAATTTTTCATTCTTCACAACAGCTGCGAAATATTTATAAAGTATTGGGTTATTCTTAAGTATAAAATGACCACTTTTATGGTATAAGTAACCAGGAAATGTATCAGGAAAAAAGTGCCTTCAGATAGTTGTTGTTGTTGTTATACTGGATGTTTCCTTCTTGCCACACAACCACATCTACCACAACAACAACCACCACCACAACCACAACTGTCAACACTATGATCTTCAATGCCACCACACTAACACCACCACCACTATACAAACACTATCACCTAGCGCCATTAACTTGAAAGACACGCCATTATAACAACCACCTCCACTACAACACAACCCGATTCATCACCATCATCACAACCACCACCAGTTCACCACACTCCCCACACACTTCGTCACCACACTCCACGTCACCATACTCCACGTCACCACACTCCACGTCACCACACTTTGATTTTTTTCCCGATACGTCCCAACATTGTGTCCCCATTTCCTCCCCATCCCTAAACCCCATGATTCCCATTCCACCGACACCAAACCCCCATTTGTATTTCCCCACCATTCCACAATTCCCAAGACGTCACCCCATAATTCCCATTTCCCCCAACACTATAGAGTATAGACTATTTCTCTTCTCTTACCATCACCCTCACCTCCCCATCACTATCATCCTCACCCCACCATCCACCACCCATCACCCTCACCTCCCCATCACTATCATCCTCACCCCACCATCCACCACCCATCACCCTCACCTCCCCATCACTATCATCCTCACCCCACCATCCACCACCCATCACCCTCACCTCCCCATCACTATCATCCTCACCCCACCATCCACCACCCATCACCCTCACCTCCCCATCACTATCATCCTCACCCCACCATCCACCACCCATCACCCTCACCACCACCCATAACTTACACCACAAGCACCAGGGGGCAGCAAGTCCAGATTAGACAGGTGTAATCAGGTGTAATAAAGGTTAATGACTGTAATAAGGACAGGTAAGGTGACAAACGCATGACAGCACCAAGTCACAGGTGGGTATTAATACAAAGGGGCGCTTTAATCTGCTTTGTGGTTGTCTGTGCCTGTGGTGGTCTGCCTGTCTGCGGTTGTGTGTCTGCGGTAGCCTCTTTCTGTGGTTGGTGGTCTGTGTGTGTGTGTCTGTGCTTGCGGTGTTCAGTGTCTGTGTGTGTGTGGGGGGGGGGGGGGTTCTTGTTGATAGTCTGAGTAAAAATAATAGAATTCAGATCACACTGTACAAGACAATACACGTTGTTATGCCGACCTGTGTAATGACTTCCTGAATTAATTTTGGGGTAATTCTCTATTGTTTTGGTGTGTGTGTGTGTGTGTGTGTGTGTGTGTGTACTGTAGTGTGTTGTCTCTCTCTCACACCCCCCCCCCCCCACACACAATAAAAATAGGCGTGAATGAAATCCCAGCGAAGAACGAGTGTCGCATCGCTTGATTTAACACCAACACAAAAAAGAGAAAAAGCTTTATCACGTCCTTCCCTAAAATAGCCATCTTGAGGGACCCGGGCGATGATGTCCTCCTCCTCCCCCTCCTCCTCCTCCTCCTCCTCCTCCTCCTCCTCCTCCTCCTCCTTCCTCCTCCTCCTCTTCTTCTTGTTCTTCATCCTCTTGTCCTCCTCTTCCTCTCTGTCTCCTCCTCCTCCTCTCCTCCTCCTCCTC
>CAUDMG010001099.1:345000-572770 GCA_958450375.1 Homarus gammarus | reverse complement strand
TGGTAGAGAAAGAGTGAGAAACCGATCCCTCGACAACAACTGCCATGGATCGATTCTCAAGGAAGCTAGAGATGAGAGAACAAAGTGGGGGAGAGACACCAAAAGAGGGAAGTTCAGATAGCAAAGACTTGTGCCATACCCTGTCAAATGCTTTGGAGATGTCGAAGGCCACGACAAAAGTTTCCCCATAATCCCTAAGAGAGGATGACCAAACATGGGTGCAATAGGAGAGCAGATCACCAGTAGATCTCGTCTGGCGAAAGCCATACTGGTGATCCGACAAAAGAGAAAGGCGTTCAAGGTGACGGAGAAAATGGGAGTTCAAGATAGTTTCGAAAATCTTAGAGAGGGATGAAGTTTGGGCAATGGGGCGATAGTTAAAGGGAAGTAGTAAGGGAATCACTGGAGGGAAATAGTAAGGGAATCACCGGAGGGAAGTAGTAAGGGAATCACTGGAGGGAAGTAGTAAGGGAATCACTGGAGGGAAGTAGTAAGGGAATCACTGGAGGGAAGTAGTAAGGGAATCACTGGAGGGAAGTAGTAAGGGAATCAATAGAGGGAAGTAGTAAGGGAATCACTGGAGGGAAGTAGTAAGGGAATCAATAGAGGGAAGTAGTAAGGGAATCACTGGAGGGAAGTAGTAAGGGATCACTGGAGGGAAGTAGTAAGGGAATCAATGGAGGGAAGTAGTAAGGGAATCACTGGAGGGAAGTAGTAAGGGAATCACTGGAGGGAAGTAGTAAGGGAATCACTGGAGGGAAGTAGTAAGGGAATCACTGGAGGGAAGTAGTAAGGGAATCACTGGAGGGAAGTAGTAAGGGGATCACTGGAGGGAAGTAGTAAGGGAATCACTGGAGGGAAGTAGTAAGGGAATCAATAGAGGGAAGTAGTAAGGGAATCACTGGAGGGAAGTAGTAAGGGGATCACTGGAGGGAAGTAGTAAGGGAATCAATAGAGGGAAGTAGTAAGGGAATCACTGGAGGGAAGTAGTAAGGGAATCACTGGAGGGAAGTAGTAAGGGAATCACTGGAGGGAAGTAGTAAGGGAATCACTGGAGGGAAGTAATAAGGGAATCACTGGAGGGAAGTAGTAAGGGGATCACTGGAGGGAAGTAGTAAGGGAATCAATAGAGGGAAGTAGTAAGGGGATCACTGGAGGGAAGTAGTAAGGGAATCAATAGAGGGAAGTAGTAAGGGAATCGCTGGAGGGAAGTAGTAAGGGTATCACTGGAGGGAAGTAGTAAGGGAATCAATAGAGGGAAGTAGTAAGGGAATCACTGGAGGGAAGTAGTAAGGGAATCACTGGAGGGAAGTAGTAAGGGAATCACTGGAGGGAAGTAATAAGGGAATCACTGGAGGGAAGTAGTAAGGGGATCACTGGAGGGAAGTAGTAAGGGAATCACTGGAGGGAAGTAGTAAGGGAATCACTGGAGGGAAGTAGTAAGGGAATCACTGGAGGGAAGTAATAAGGGAATCACTGGAGGGAAGTAGTAAGGGATCTCTGGAGGGAAGTAGTAAGGGAATCACTGGAGGGAAGTAGTAAGGGAATCAATAGAGGGAAGTAGTAAGGGAATCACTGGAGGGAAGTAGTAAGGGAATCACTGGAGGGAAGTAGTAAGGGAATCACTGGAGGAAGTAGTAAGGGAATCACTGGAGGGAAGTAATAAGGGAATCACTGGAGGGAAGTAGTAAGGGAATCACTGGAGGGAAGTAGTAAGGGATTCAATGGAGGGAAGTAGTAAGGGAATCACAGGAGGGAAGTAGTAAGGGAATCACTGGAGGGAAGTAGTAAGGGAATCACTGGAGGGAAGTAGTAAGAGGACCACTGGATGAAGTAGTAAGAGGACCACTGGAGGGAAGTAGTAAGAGGACCACTGGAGGGAAGTAGTAAGAGGACCAATGGAGGGAAGTAGTAAGAGGACCACTGGAGGGAAGTAGTAAGGGAATCACTGGAGGGAAGTAGTAAGGGAATCACTGGAGGGAAGTAGTAAGAGGACCACTGGAGGGAAGTAGTAAGAGGACCAATGGAGGGAAGTAGTAAGAGGACCACTGGAGGGAAGTAGTAAGAGGACCACTGGAGGGAAGTAGTAAGGGATTCAATGGAGGGAAGTAGTAAGGGAATCACAGGAGGGAAGTAGTAAGGGAATCACTGGAGGGAAGTAGTAAGAGGACCACTGGATGAAGTAGTAAGAGGACCACTGGAGGGAAGTAGTAAGAGGACCACTGGAGGGAAGTAGTAAGAGGACCACTGGAGGGAAGTAGTAAGAGGACCACTGGAGGGAAGTAGTAAGAGGACCAATGGAGGGAAGTAGCAAGGGAATCACTGGAGGGAAGTAGTAAGGGAATCACTGGAGGGAAGTAGTAAGAGGACCAATGGAGGGAAGTAGTAAGAGGACCAATGGAGGGAGGTAGTAAGAGGACCAATGGAGGGAAGTAGTAAGAGGACCAATGGAAGGAAGTAGTAAGAGGACCAATGGAGGGAAGTAGTAAGAGGACCAATGGAGGGAAGTAGTAAGAGGACCAATGGAGGGAAGTAGTAAGGGAATCACTGGAGGGAAGTAGTAAGAGGACCAATGGAGGGAAGTAGTAAGAGGACCAATGGAGGGAGGTAGTAAGAGGACCAATGGAGGGAAGTAGTAAGAGGACCAATGGAGGGAGGTAGTAAGAGGACCAATGGAGGGAAGTAGTAAGAGGACCACTGGAGGGAAGTAGTAAGAGGACCAATGGAGGGAAGTAGTAAGGGAATCACTGGAGGGAAGTAGTAAGAGGACCAATGGAGGGAAGTAGTAAGAGGACCAATGGAGGGAAGTAGTAAGAGGACCAATGGAGGGAAGTAGTAAGAGGACCAATGGAGGGAAGTAGTAAGAGGACCACTGGAGGGAAGTAGTAAGAGGACCAATGGAGGGAAGTAGTAAGAGGACCAATGGAGGGAAGTAGTAAGAGGACCAATGGAGGGAAGTAGTAAGAGGACCAATGGAGGGAAGTAGTAAGGGAATCACTGGAGGGAAGTAGTAAGAGGACCAATGGAGGGAAGTAGTAAGAGGACCAATGGAGGGAAGTAGTAAGAGGACCAATGGAGGGAAGTAGTAAGAGGACCAATGGAGGGAGGTAGTAAGAGGACCAATGGAGGGAAGTAGTAAGAGGACCAATGGAGGGAGGTAGTAAGAGGACCAATGGAGGGAAGTAGTAAGAGGACCAATGGAGGGAAGTAGTAAGAGGACCACTGGAGGGAAGTAGTAAGAGGACCAATGGAGGGAAGTAGTAAGAGGACCAATGGAGGGAAGTAGTAAGAGGACCAATGGAGGGAAGTAGTAAGAGGACCAATGGAGGGAAGTAGTAAGAGGACCAATGGAGGGAAGTAGTAAGAGGACCAATGGAGGGAAGTAGTAAGAGGACCAATGGAGGGAAGTAGTAAGAGGACCACTGGAGGGAAGTAGTAAGAGGACCAATGGAGGGAGGTAGTAAGAGGACCACTGGAGGGAAGTAGTAAGAGGACCACTGGAGGGAAGTAGTAAGAGGACCACTGGAGGGAAGTAGTAAGAGGACCAATGGAGGGAAGTAGTAAGAGGACCAATGGAGGGAAGTAGTAAGAGGACCACTGGAGGGAAGTAGTAAGAGGACCAATGGAGGGAAGTAGTAAGAGGACCAATGGAGGGAGGTAGTAAGAGGACCAATGGAGGGAAGTAGTAAGAGGACCAATGGAGGGAAGTAGTAAGAGGACCAATGGAGGGAAGTAGTAAGGGAATCACTGGAGGGAAGTAGTAAGAGGACCAATGGAGGGAAGTAGTAAGAGGACCAATGGAGGGAAGTAGTAAGAGGACCACTGGAGGGAAGTAGTAAGAGGACCAATGGAGGGAAGTAGTAAGGGAATCACTGGAGGGAAGTGTTAGGTTCTGAATAATAAGTTCTATATACAGGAGAGAACACAAACACCTGTATAGTTTTGTAGGTTCGGTTTACTGGATAAGAGTATGTACACAAAGGGAAGCAGCACTCTCCCTTGGCTAGGCTCCTTGTCAACTGCTATAGGCGACGTATGGCAAGTGATACATTAGCAGCTTCCATACGTCGCCAGGCACATTAATTAAGCATGTGGGATATGGTAATAACATTGCCACACGCTGCTAGCTAGGCTGAATAAATAATACATAAATGGAGCACATACATAATATACATACATGATATATAATCCAGCATACATAATATACATACACCTCCCTCCCCCCTATACGCTCATAGCAAAGTCTTGAGCGGACCTTTTCTTTTGGATCCGTTCTGAGCGTCGAGGGACTTCATCACTGGGAAGGGTATGGGACTCAACACTGGTGGCGGGGCCAGCAGAAGGCATTGTTACGGGTCGGAGAAAACGGCGGTTCCTCCACCACACACGACCACTGGGTAACCGCACCTGGTAGTCCCGTGACCTGCCGAGACCCATGACTACGCCTACTTTGTCCCAACGTAGGGAGGTCGGGTCCTGAACACGGACTTGGGTGCCGACACTCAACCTGGGGAGAGAACGGGCGTGGTCATTGTAGCGGGCGACGACGTCCTGAACACGTTCGGCGGCTCGGCGATCACAATCCTCTGTCTTGGCCTGCCACTCCTTGGAGAAGGATTGAGGGTGAGCAGGGACACAAGAACGAAGGGGGCGTCCATACAAAACCTGGGCAGGGGAGCGTCCGGTGTAGTTAGGTGTGTTGCGGAGTTCAAGAAGACCCCTGTCGAAGGCCTCGCAGTCAATGTTCCCAGAAGGGGCCACCTTAAGGATGAGGTGCTTCAGGGATTTGACAGCAGCCTCAGCGTGGCCGTTGGACTGCGGGTAATGGGGCGATGACAACACATGCCGGACTCCCCATCGGTCGAGGAACGCAGCAAAGTCCCGGCTTGTGAACTGAGGCCCTCCGTCGGTTCGCAGGCGTACAGGAACGCCCACGTCACGGAAGTAGTGGCGGAACTTGCTGATGGTGGCGGCAGACGTCGTGTCATTACCGCACTTGATGACAACCGGCCAACCAGAGAGACGGTCGACGATAACGAGGAAGGACTTTCCTGACACACAGAAAAAGTCGGCCGACACAGACTCAAAGGGGCGGGTGGGGTTGTCGTCACTCATAAAGGGTTCCTGCTGCTGGCTGGGTTGTAATACGTGGCGGGGCTTACACACCTGGACAGCATTGGAGATGTCGGGGTCGATGCCAGGCCGGAACACAGTCTGTCTTGCACGCCGTTTGGTGGCCTCGGCTCCACAGTGACTGTCGTGGAGGCGAGCCAAGGCGTGGAGACTTGAAGCAGCAGGGACAACTACCGAAGGAGAGGTGTCACTGGCCAGAGGTAGGGGTAGGGCGGCAGCAGGGTAGTTGCTGCTCCCTTCGTGCACCCTGTTGGCGTGTTTTACCTCGAGAATCGGTGTTGGGAAGTCCTGGGAGATGATGGCCAACTCTTGGCAATGTCTGTAGGACAGCAAAGGAGTCGGGACGCCATTATGCACATCAATCCAGGCTTGACACGACCTGTTGCCAAAGGTGACGTGTGCATAGAGTGAACCTAGGGCCGGGGTCATCTGTGAACCATCTGCCATAAAGCGGAGATCCTTGGGGGGCGGTCCTAGATCACTTGGAGAGAGCCCCAAGCATTGCAAATGCTGGGGACCGATGACTGTAGCATCAGCGCCGGTGTCGGGCAACATCTGAAGACGGGATGACACACCGCCGTAGGTCACGATGACGCTGATGTACTGGGGGACTTTGGTCCTGGGACGCGGGGGGGAGCACACATTCCTAATGTGGCTCGAGCGTTGTCAGGAGTCGTCGTGCCTCTGATTGGAAGACTGTGGGCGGCCCTCTCTGGTGGAAGGGGGCTGAAGCTTCCGCCGACGCGGTCCCTTGGGTTTGTTGGAAGGGCAACACTTGTCATAGTGGCCCAGACGACCACACACATTGCACTGGACGCGTTTGGCTGGGCACCGTACTGTGAGTGACCAGTGGCCCTTACGGTCACAACTGTTGCAGGTAGACTGAGCAGCTGGACACACCTGTGTTCCGTGCTGCTTACCACAGTTGTTGCAAAATAAACCGGGCGTGGACGTGGTGGGCGAAGGCGTAGGAACAGACTTCTTGTCCTTCTTGTACCGGGACACAGCGCGTACAGCTGTAGGGGGAGCGCGGA
Source organism: Homarus gammarus (assembly GCA_958450375.1). Lineage (NCBI taxonomy): Eukaryota > Metazoa > Arthropoda > Malacostraca > Decapoda > Nephropidae > Homarus > Homarus gammarus. The sequence continues at coordinate 566,603 of CAUDMG010001099.1, read as the reverse complement.
TGGCAGAGGTGGCACACCTGGCAGCCTCATAGGAGCGACATATCGTCGACACATCCTTAAGAGAAGAGGAAGAGTCGAGGGAGGTGAGGCGTTGGACAAGTTCCTCGTCCTTAACACCCATCAGGATCACCCGCTTCAACTGGGTCTCCTCGCACTGCTGGTGGTGGCCTGGACATATATCTACCTCTTCCGAGGCTCTCTTAAGACGTACGTAAAAGGCATCAAAAGACTCACCCTCCATCTGTCTGCAGCTAAACAATTCCCTCCTGCGCAGAGCTTCATTCTGCTGTCCTTTGATGTGCCGTTGTAGAACGTCCAGTACCTCCTCTACAGACAGCGAAGAGGTTGGGGGTACCTGCAACGTATGTTCCAAGACACGCTGAATTTCCAAGGACAGGCACATACGCAGCTGGATGAGTTGTTTAGGCTGTGACAAACTCTGGAGATCCACCATTGTAGAATAATCAGTCCACCGTCGCCGCCATTCACGAAAAGTCTGGAAAGTCTCATCAGGCTTCAAGATGGGCGGCGTTTGAGCTGCTGCTTTAGGTGGGGCTGGGGGGCGTGAAGGAAGCATGGATGAGGTATCTGAACCAGTCAGTACCGAGGCAGTGTTAGAGCCAGGGGCTTGGTTAACAGTGAGGCGAGATATCAAGGCTTCAAACCGTTCACTGTCTTCCAATCTCCGTTGGTGGTCTCGTTCTGCCTCTGCTTGCCTTCTGTGCTCATCCGCCAAACGTCTGTGGGCTTCATCCTCGCGTTTCTCATCTCTCATAAACTTCAGTAAAGCAATTATCTCTGGAGACAACGCTGAATATTGAGGTGAGGGACTGCGCGATGTGGGGGCTGGAGCGTCGTGGCCGGCCTGGTCATCCATCTCTGCGGGGCTATCACCCGCCTGACTCATCCAGACGCTGGGTCCACGGCTACGTAAGGCGTGAGACATAACTACTTCATCTGTGTACTATGTCTTAAATCAGTGTTGACCGGTCAGCCCGTCGTATCAACAAGATTTCAGACAAAAAATTAATTAAATACACAGATAAGTAGATTATATATATAAAATATATATAAGGAAGCCGCGCGGTCAGCGAGTGTTAGTACATGTATGTGTGTGAGTGTGTGTCCCGGGCGGGCAAAGCGTCTCGCCCCAGCTGTGAGGGGGGGTGGAGGCGGCGCTGTGAGGGGGTGGAGGGAGAGGCGCGGCGACTCCCAGTCAGTCCAGTTACCCTCAGAACGCGGTCAGAGACGGGTGCACTGAACTCTACTCCTTACAAATGCCCAGAACGTGCCGTATACCTTGGGAATCCTTTAGAACAAGGTCACACATGAATGGCACGCAACACACAATGCACTAAACACTTCACAGAAAATCACTGTCACTGACACTGCTCAAAGTTGCGAAATTCTTCGAGGAGGGATGACGCGCGGGAATTGACCAAGGCGGGAGGAGTCCGTACGCCGGCTTTCCACAGACTTTGCACTTTCACTCGTAATTATCCAGTAAGATCGGATCACTGCGCCATGTTAGGTTCTGAATAATAAGTTCTATATACAGGAGAGAACACAAACACCTGTATAGTTTTGTAGGTTCGGTTTACTGGATAAGAGTATGTACACAAAGGGAAGCAGCACTCTCCCTTGGCTAGGCTCCTTGTCAACTGCTATAGGCGACGTATGGCAAGTGATACATTAGCAGCTTCCATACGTCGCCAGGCACATTAATTAAGCATGTGGGATATGGTAATAACATTGCCACACGCTGCTAGCTAGGCTGAATAAATAATACATAAATGGAGCACATACATAATATACATACATGATATATAATCCAGCATACATAATATACATACAGGAAGTAGTAAGGGAATCACTGGAGGGAAGTAGTAAGAGGACCAATGGAGGGAGGTAGTAAGAGGACCAATGGAGGGAAGTAGTAAGAGGACCAATGGAGGGAAGTAGTAAGAGGACCAATGGAGGGAAGTAGTAAGGGAATCACTGGAATCACAAAACAACTAGTTTACCTTATGTGTGTTAGGCAGAGGTAGAGTCTCAGTCCTTTTCTTCCACCATCATCAAACTTTGTTGCTGTTTCTTCACTTTGTCTTCTTTGCATCTTGAGGTAAAGTGACATAAAAATACTACTCATCTGTGTCGACTACAACACAACACAGACCTTGTTAGTAGAACTGATCCCTAAAGCTGAACATTTTACTGTAATAAGCCTCAGTGTGTCTCACTGCCTGAAGTTGGCACCGTTATACGTTTCCAGCACTGGCGGGGCAGGTGTTAGTACACTACAGAGAACATCTAATATCCTCCCCTGACACATCAAGGCTCATGGGTCAACAAATTACAAATATGTGGTTTATGGACCTACAATACTCTCTAGAAACTCAAATTAAAAAATAATAATAATAATAATGATAATAATAATAACGATGACATTTAATTCTGGATGTTACGTTAATCAGCTAAGCTCAAACAGGTAACTTGCACTTACCTTAACCCCTTTCTGTAAAACAAAACAATATTGTATTAGATATAGAATGTATGTGCGTCCATTAAACAGGCTGCTTTTTGAATCATAGTACTAACACAACCAATATTTAACATCTCTACATAATAAGGATTACAAAACACAATTATGTTGTGGTTGCCGAGGTAGTGGTAAGGCTAACTGAAACAATTTTATTGATGTATTTAACAATGTAATGTATTAACTCAGTCACTATCGAGTCTCACCCAAGAGGCATATATCGCTGTTTTCTTCTCTTTATTCAACAGTACATTTCCTTTGATGAATAAAATACAAATATGGTGATGGACAAAAAAAAATCATGAAAACTACTTAAGAGGCAAATCTAAACCTATCCAAAAGTTATCAAATGTCTTTAGTTTTACCTACAGTATATATGCTGCCCTACAGCTAGCACACGTAAAGTGATAAACAACTGAGGATTGCAGGTGTGTGTGTATGGTGTCTTTAATTTTAAAGAATTTTTTAATTGAACTCTGGGTTTTAAAGACTAGTCTAAGAGAAATTTGTGGATAGAATTCATTGAAAAGCTTCTTAAGTTTATTTCTAAGGGTGAAACTGAGTGGGCATGTGTACGGGATGGTGAGATAGAATATTTAGGGACAGTGTGTATTTGAGGCTGTGTGGGACTAAAATACATAATTAGGGTTTTGCCAATGTAAGTGTCTGTAAATCTCTTAGGGAAGCCATTATTAAAGAGTAGTTACTTTATGTATTTTAGTTTAATGTCCAAGTGGAAATAGCTTGAACATATATTGAAGGCTCTATTGGTAAGAGTACGTACTAGATTATGTTTGTAATGAAGAGGAATAAAAGATGAAAATTTTGAACTCAAACCAGTGAAAGTTGGTTTTCTGTATAAGGCTGTCTCGAAACTATTATGAAGACGGTGGATATTAACATCAAGGAATAGAACATAAGAACATAAGAAAGTGGGATACTGCAGGAGGCCGACTGGCCCATACAGGGCAGATCCCTTTCACACCCATCCCAGCACTTCCATGTGCCTATCCAACTTCGTCTTGAAGCTCCCTAGCGTCCCCGATCCTACTATAGCACTCGGTAGCCTATTCCACATATCCACAACTCTATTACCAAACCAGTGCTTGCCTATATCCTTTCTGAATCGGAATTTATCTAATTTAAAGCCATTTGTTCTAGTTATTTCGTTATTACTGAGCTTCAGAACATCTTCCATTTTACCCTTGTTTATCCCACTTACCCACTTGTACACCTCTATCATATCTCCCCTAACTCTACGCCTCTCTAATGAATGTAAGCCTAAGCTTTTCAGTCTTTCTTCATATGGAAGGTTTCTAATATTATGGATCATTTTTGTCATTCTTCTTTGTACTCTCTCCAAAGAATCTATGTCCATTCTATAATAAGGACACCAGAACTGAACCGCATAATCCATGTGTGGCATCACTAATGCTAGGTAAAGTTTCAAGATAACGTCAGCAGTTCTGTTACTCACAGACCTAGATATGAACCCAAGAATCCTGTTTGCCTTGTTGCGAACGCTAATACATTGTTTTCTAGGTTTCAAGTCGTTGCTAACAAATACACCTAGATCTTTTTCACAAACTGAGTTTTCTATTTCCGTGTTACCTAGTTTATACTTAACGTTTGTATTCGTCTTCCCTATCTGTAGTACCTTGCATTTATCAGTATTAAAATTCATTTGCCAGTCTACTGACCACTCATGTAAGGTATCTAGATCTCTTTGAAGGTGTTCAAAGTCACTGTCTGAATTTATCACTCTCCCCATTTTGGTATCATCTGCAAATTTACTAATCCTACTAGTTATGCCTAAATCAAGATCATTAATGAATATAACAAACAGCAGAGGGCCTAATACAGATCCCTGGGGAACTCCGCTTTTGACCGCACCCCAGTCTGACTTTAATCCATTTATGCTGACTCTTTGTTTCCTACCAGTTAACCATGACCTAATCCATTTTAATACTGATCCACCTATTCCATGTGCTTCTACCTTCCTTATCAGGAAGAATGGAAGAATATTCACAAGTAAATTTGATGTTGCCATGTTTCGAATTTAAATAATTTAGGAACATAGGGACGTGATCAAGTGATCTGAAAATTAAAAAAGTGTCATCAACAAACCGACGATAGAACAAAGGCTTAAATTGGGGGGAACATTCGGGAAGCCAAAGCTTCTCGTGGTGACAGAGGAAAGCGTTGGCCAACGTGGGACCTAAAGGTGAACCCATAGCAACACCATCACATTGTTTAAAGCTTTGTTATTAAATAAAAACAAACAATCATTTAAAGCTAGTTTTAAAAATTCTTTAAATGTGTAGGAGGGTGTAGAGATGTGTAGGAGGGTGTAAAGGGTGTGCTGAAGATGTGTAAGGATGGATAGGGATGTGTAGGAGGGTGTAGAGATGTGTAGGAAGGTGTAAAGAGGGTGCCGAAGGTGTGTAAGGATGGATAGGGATGTGTAGGAGGGTGTAGAGATGTGTAGGAGGGTGTGCTGAAGGTGTAAAGGGTGTGCTGAAGGTGTGTAAGGATGGATAGGGATGTGTAGGAGGGTGTAGGGATGTGTAGGAGGGTGTAGAGATGTGTAGGAGGGTGTAAAGGGTGTGCTGAAGGTGTGTAAGGATGAATAGGGATGTGTAGGAGGGTGTAGGGATGTGTAGGATGGTGTAGAGATGTGTAGGAGGGTGTAGAGATGTGTAGGAGGGTGTAAAGGGTGTGCTGAAGGTGTGTAAGGATGGATAGGGATGTGTAGGAGGGTGTAGGGATGTGTAGGAGGGTGTAGAGATGTGTAGGAGGGTGTAGAGATGTGTAGGAGGGTGTAAAGAGGGTGCCGAAGGTGTGGAAGGATGGATAGGGATGTGTAGGAGGGTGTAGGGATGTGTAGGAGGGTTTAGAGATAAATTTATGTAACATATTATCAGTTTTGAAGTGACCATCACTAAGGTTTATTGATTTTAATTCCTTAATCAAACTAGCTTCAACCAGAAGTCTTCCTGTGACACAAGATGATTTGAATACTTCTAAGCTTTTTCCCCCAAGTAATGGGATGATTATTACTCCTAACATGAACCAACAGGGCACTGCTAAGGTGTTTACTTTTTTTTTTATTTTTACTTTTATCCTCTTCGCCACTGATCGGCTTGTTAGCCGCTTGGGCGATCGGTCACGTCTCTTTTCCTTTATATTCTTCACCAAAAGGTCGGCTCGCTAGCCGCCCGGGCGATCGGTCACGTCTCTGTCACGCACTGTTGGCAAATACTGGGCATGCACCGGCTCCTGAATGTACCTGAACCCGCTCCAGTGTTGGTCAAGTCTTCTCTTGAAAGAGCTCACACTCGGTGCCGTCACAACACTCTCCGGTAGATTGTTCCAAGAGTTTACAACCCTCACTCCGAAAAAGTTTGCCCTCACGGTTTCCTGGACTTGCGGCTTCTTCAATCTTGAGCTGTGACCCCTTGTGGGGCGAGCGTCCGCCAGCTCCAAGTAAGGACACTCAACTGAGTAGTGCCCCCTGAGATGCTTATAAACCTCAACTAGGTCCCCCCTTGCCCGTCTGTAGTATAAGCTAGGCAAGTTCAGGCGCTCCAATCTCTCAGGGTAGCTGAGATGCCGAAGTGCAGGCACCAGTCTGGTGGCCCTCCTTTGAACATTTTCAACCAACTGACAGTCCCTAGCATATCTCGGGGACCAGATGGGGTGACAGTACTCCAGATGGGGAAGCACTTCACTCCTGAAGATCGTCACGAGGGACGGACCGTCTAGATATCTGAACGACCTTCTTATAAGACCCAATAATTTATTTGCCTGATTTACCTTCTTCTCACAATGGCCCGAGAACTTCAGCTCATTGTCAACATACACACCTAGGTCCTTCTCACACACAGTCTCAACTAGTACATTTTCTTCATCCCGTTGGGACATATGGTACGCCTCCTTATCGTTGGTACGCCCCAGGTGCATCCTCTTACACTTCGTGACATTGAATCTCAGCAGCCATTCCTTCGACCATTCCTGGAGCCCACAGAGGTCCTTCTGCAGCTCTTCACAGTCCGCTTGGTTCTTAATTTCCCGAAATAACTTGGCTTCATCGGCAAACATTTGTATGGAGGAGTGTACAACGTCAGGCATATCATTTATGAAACAAACAAACAACAGCGGGCCCAATACACTACCCTGCGGTACCCCACTTGTTACAGGTACAGATGACGATTTCGTGCCATTAATCACCACACATTGCTTGCGGTCATGTAGAAAGTCTTCTATCCACGCTAGGACATTTCCCCGAATTCCGTACCCTTCCAGTTTGATTTTCAGCCTTTCGTGGGGTACACTGTCGAAAGCCTTGGCAAAATCTAGGTAAATATTGTCGATATTACCACCCCGTTCTAGAATATGGGTCCAAATATCCAGTACCTTGAGCAATTGTGTCAAGCAAGAGCGCCCCGGCATAAAACCGTGTTGGCAATCTTTTACAAGGTTGTTTCGTAGTAGATGTTCCATCGCTGCATCTCTGATAATACTCTCAAGTACTTTACATATTATGCTGGTCAGGCTCACCGGTCTATAGTTGTTCGTGGAGTGCCTATCGCCCTTCTTGAAGATAGGACTCACATAAGCCACTTTCCATTCACTGGGGACCATTTGTTCATCCAGGCATTTACAAAACAGAATCTTCAGGGGCTCTGCAAGCTCGTTGCACAGCTCCCTTAGCACTCTAGGATGCACCATGTCAGGTCCAGGACTCTTATGGTCCTTTAGCCTGGACAGTTTATTTCTAATACCCTCTTCCGTGAACACAATGTGGGTCAGTGCTGTGTCGAACCGTCTGTCCTCAAACGCAGGAAGGTTAGTTGCATCCTCTCTTGTGAACACTGAGGAAAAGAAGCTGTTCAATGCCTCAGCTTTATCCTGGTCAGAATCTGCGTAACTACCATCTTCAAGCCTCAGGTCTGATACTCCTACTCGCGTTTTCAATTTCGACTTTGCATAGCGGTAAAACGCCTTTGGGTTTGACTTGACCTCGCGTGCAACCAGCCTTTGTAACTCCTTTTCAGCCCTCCTACACTCTATCTTTGCTTGGTTTCTGGCTCTTGCATACATCCTCTGTCTTGCTCATCGTTTGACCCAACCCACGTCTTGAATTTCTGGGTTTTCTTCTTAATTTTGTCGACCGCCGCATGGTTCATGTGTAGGGATCCCCTCGTATTCCTAGAAGCACTGGGTTTGGTCTTGGGAATATATTTATCGATCAAATGGGTCATTTTACTAGTTATGATATTCAGCGTAGTGTCTGCGTTCTTGTACCTTAATAAGTCAGGCCAGTTGATACCCCTCATCTCTTCCCTCATCCCATTGTAATTTCCCTTGTAATATTTGCACCTTGGCCTGGCCTTATCTTGAACTAGGTAACAGTTAAATCTGAATGACAACACTGTATGGTGACTGGTGCCAACTGGGGCAAGGTGTTCCAGTTTGGCCACCATACCCTCCTCGTTTGTTATGATGAGGTCAAGTGGCTTGGGTGTTTGCTCTCCTCTGTAATGTGTCGGGTCTCTCACATGTTGGAACAGAAAATTATCTCTCAGAGTTTCTACAAAAAGAGTAGCAGGATTATTCAAGTCATTCGAGGTTGACTCGTTTCTCCAGTCGATGTCGCCTTACTTAAAGTCCCCCATGATAAGGAGGTGGCTAGGGTTGAGCATCGCCGCATTGTTTATTAAGGTTCTTAAGTTCCTTTGATTTAGTGGGCCACAGTTCGGGGATCTGTAGATACACCCGACGATAAGTAAGTCCCCTCCCTTTAATTTAATTTTACACCACTTGGACTCTTCAAAAACATCCTCTCCCTGTACCCTCGCCTGGCTGGCTCTAAGGTCTTGTCTAGCGAAGATAACCACACCCCTCCTGCAGGATTCTTGAGTTAGGTTCGTAAATGAGTCATATCCAGCAATACTGAACTCACTTTCCTCTGGGTCGATTCTCCTGTTCTTGTACAACAGTTCTACAACTCCTACAATATCTGGTTGGTGTACTCTTAGTAGTGTTTCAAACTCCTCCCTCTTATCAAGGAACGTGTCAGTATTAGTGTACATGACATTCAGGCCAGAATTTGTTCTCGGTAACGTCTCTGCTCTTAGTAATAAACCCGCTCCACCCACATTCTCAGAAGCTGCAGCATTTGCTAAGTACACTGTATTTTGCAGGGTGTGGTTAAAAATGTCATTGTTTGCACGGCGCTCGTTCCCTCCTGTCCGGTAGGCTGAGCTGGTGCCGCCTCCCGGGTGGGGGGTTGAGTGGGTGGAGGGTGCACTGCTGCCCCCTGGCCCTGTGTCGGCACACTTGTTTCCACTACCCTCCCCCTGAGTATAACCTATGTGTACCTGTCCCCGTTCCTCCTCGACTCCTCCCTCTTCTGCTTCAAGTCCTGCAGGAGCTTCTTGTGCTGTTCCCTCTGCATTACCGTGCGGTCTGGGTGAATAAATACATCCCGAAATGCCTCGCTCCTTGCTAAGTTTTTTGCCTGCCGGATAACTTGCCATTTCTCCTCCTCACTCCCTAGTGTGATCCTGAGGGGGCGAGGCTTAGCCCCCTGCTTTTGTCCCAGTCTCCTCACATCCTGAGGGGTTGCTGGAATCTTCAGAACCTCTGTGCAAATATTTTGAAACAGCACCTTGTCGTGTGTTTCCTTACTCACAGTTCCCTCTGCCTGGCTCTCTGGGACTCCAAAAACTATTACATTGTTCCTGCGCTGGAGCCGTTCCTGGTGTTCCTCCTCTCCCCTAACAGTAGGTGCGTTAATTTTCATTTCTTCGACACACTTTTTCAGGGTCCCAATCTGCTGTAGAACCTGCACTGATTCTGCATTACTCTCCGCCCCCCCCCCCCCCCCCGTGGCCCTCCTAATACGTCAGCATAACTCCTCTTAGCAACCACCTCCATTCTATTAGCTACTTCCTCAGTCTTAGCAAGGATCTCTTTCTCAACTTGCTCCAGTTTGTCAACCAGCAGGGCTCCTGCTTCATCTATTTTCGTCCCTAGAGAACTCGTTCCCTTGTGGATTGCAATCGCTTCATTCACCTTGACTGTGCAGCCAGGGCAATACCAGCAACAGCCATCAAGCTTTACGGCAGTTAGTAACTTCCTAAACGTTGCATTAGTTAGGCCTGTATCCTCCATATCCGACGTCTCCCTGCAGTAATCACATATCAAGCTCATGGTTGTTGTTGTTGTGGGGGGGGGGGGGGGGTGCAGACTGTGTATAAATCTACACCTATTTCAAAGAAAATAAAGAGAGGAAAAGTACTTAGCTACTCTCTGTTGCCTATGGAGTTGTCGTCTGCGACTGCGTACACTGTATCTCCCTGTCAATGGTGTAATGTAGGCACAGTTTCAGTCCTTGAGAAAGCACACAATCAACATAAAATTTAAAGTCTCTGTGGCACCTATGACACGACTTGGTTTCAGCTGGCACGGTGCCTTTCCAGCTTGCCTGCTAGTGAGCGCTCACTTTAAGTTATTTACAACTTCAGCGGTCACTGATGACACTATGAACTATCACTGTGTACACTGTATCTCCCTGTGAGTGGTGTATTATAAACACAGATTCAGTCCTTGAGAAAGCACACAAACAAAATAAAATTTAAAGTCTCTGTGGCACCTATGACACGAATAGGCTGGCAGTTGTCCTTACCAGCTCGATTGCCAATATGTATTCACTTTAAGTTATTATAGTCTCTTCTGCATTCACTGATGACAACTATGAACTGATTTAACTGAAGGCACAGTACTACACTCCCTGGTTGGCCTTTATCACAGCCGTGACCACAACACCCTAAAAAATAAAATAAAATAAAAGCTTTGTCATGTGGCAGTGATTGTGTGGTTATAGGCCTGTGACCCTGGTTGTACCTCCAACTCGGTGGAAATTGAGTTTTCAAAAATACAATCGTGTCTAGCATGAAAAGTCCGACATCGATTTACACTTTCACCTCACTAAGACGATCTTGACGAACTTATGTAATCACTGTCCAATTTCTGCCGCTCTACATCGAAGGCCCGAATGCCGAACACACTTTGTTACAGAGACGCAACACGACCCGCCCGCCCGCTCGTACAGTATTATATCAATTACTTTTGCTATTACACTTGCTATTTCTTATTAACATATTGGTAATGGTTGAGTCATACATGAAAACAACATTAATATTTAGCAGCTTGAGGGACCGAACTAACGGGACAAATTCATTACGATAGGGCAGAGTCAGAATATTCTTAAGTGTAGGAATTTGTCTGGTTTGAGAGGAATGAAAGGATTATTTAGCCCTTTTAAAACAACGATCAACAAACACAGAAGGATACCCAAGTTTCTGTGCAATGGAACGAATATGTTTCAATTCATCGTCAATAAATTCAGTCACAAATACGCAGACATCTTAAGAACGTAACAGAAAAAACTGACATTTTGGTAGACTCCAGGTGATTCGATAAAAAGTGTATGAAACTGTCTACCTGTGTGGGCTTTCTGTATATCTTAAATTTGTAGTTTTGGCCATTTCTCATGATAAGGATATCAAGGAATGGAAGGGATCCATTTATTTCTCTTTCAATTTTTTTATCAAGATTTATCTTATCCACGTTTTCTTTGTGGATCTACATGATATATATATATATATATATATATATATATATATATATATATATATATATATATATATATATATATATATATATATATATATATATATAAATCCCTCAGTTGAGTTAAATTACATATTAAGACAATTTATCGACAAAACTATCAATAACAAAAATAAATAAATATAATTAATCTGTACATTGCAAAAATACTTTAAAAAATAAGAAAATTAATTGAAAAATACGTTTATATAATTGGTCCCTTTGTTATTATGATCAAGTAAGCGTTGTAGTTAATATCTAATAAATGTAGTTTATAAAAATAAGTTAAGTCATTAATTAATTAGAAATTATTTGTTATTATAAGTAATAAGATAATTGATTGATAGATAATAGTTGTTAATAATTTAAGTAAAAAATAATAATTATTTCAGTTTTCATTTGACTCAGATGTAAACATGGCGGAGCTTTTGATCCAAGAATTCCATTTGTTTATCTCTTTACGTCAAGTACAGCCTTGACCCGGAAGTGACACTTAAGACAACTGTGCCTAATGGATAATCCGGGACTGTCCATGGATCTTGTTTACGTTGCTTGTATCTAACGGGCTTGGTATTGAGGCTGAGAATAAACAACAAGTACTTGGTGGCCCCAGTGCCCTCGTCTCTCCAACAACCTGACAGAAATCGTTAATGGTTAAAGTTTGATTTTAAAATTAAATAAAACACTAAGTGATACATAACAAAATTTACCTGTTCTCCGTGATTCGTTTTCCGATAATATCAAAGCTACTTTCCTGAGACTTTTTACCACCCCGAAGCGACCAGCCTACAGACTACATATCGTGACCTCAGTAAATCCAGAACGTTTTTTACTCATCTCAAACACCTGAACACTCCGTTAAACTACAGGTACATTCAAGTCACATTCTAAAAATAATCGACGAAAACTGAGTTCAAAGTGCCCCTGTAGTAAGTTATAATCATTACTTTAACAACACACACCGGTTTTTAAGATCAAACTAATAATTAGTTGGATACAATGTGATGAAGAAACTCGCTCTGTTGAACGAGCCGTGGTTACACCTCAGCCACCGTAGCGACCTTCATCCCTTCAGTTAAATATATCAACTTTCTATAAAGAAACTCACTCGTTAACCATAGGTGTAGCAGTCAATAAAAGCTCAGACTCTTAATGTTTGCCGCAAGTTCAATATAAGTTCAGGATAGTAATTCAATGAAAAATTCCATAATCACAGCCCGTTTCATCGTCCTTAGATAATCATAATTTTGTCTAATGTAAAATTGTGATTATTATCCATTCATAACCTTCATGTCCATAAACCTAATAGGCAGGGACGGTTTTTCGTTATACACATGAGTAAAAACCCCAACAAAACCAGACCTAAACCTACTGTGTGTGTTGGTATACGTTGGTAAGGTTTAATGTTAGATTTTCTTAATGTTTCTGAATGTAAAGTGTACTGATATGATATTGTATTTGATGTTGTTGCTAGGGGTAGCGGCGAGTCAGACGTATTAACCCATAACAATTTTAATAGCTCTGTGTGCCAATTGTAATAGATGACATAACACTAACCATACCTAACCAAACCAAAGTTTTAATCATACCTTAATTTAAATTCCTGGCGGAGGGTGAATCAAGTGGTGAATACTCTTGTAGTTCCCACATGTTTTAATTGACTTCACTTCAAAAAGGACACTTGGAAAATTCACTACGGTACCTTGTAACGGGCCGAGTTTCCTCTTTTCAGTAATTTACCATCCAGCTATTCTTTTCTGTTAGTATTCTATTTATTCATATACTTATTTGTTCTGTAGCATTCTTTCCAATGAGTATCCTGTTTTATATACTTATCCTTCTTCAATTCCTTAAACACATACTCACTTTATATATTCTTGCTTATATTCTTATATGTTCTTTATCTCTGTATACCTTATATTCTTATATATTCTTATATAAGTAACTCTTATGCTTCTCTGCTTATGTTTTCCAAGTCAATGTTCTTTCTTTTCATTTCCTGTCATATATTATGATCTCTTCCCTATATTTTGTTCTAGTTATATTCTAAACCATGGATTAACCTGGGAAACCATGTCTTTGTTATTACCACACTTATTATACTTACAACGGTAGCTTGCCACCACCCAGGATTTTCTAGAATATAACATCTCTTAGTTAACTGTTAGGTAGCGAGCTTCTAGGCACGTGAGTTAGTTATTTTCTGAGAACCAATGTGGGAAAGGATAGAGTGGTGATACTCGTAGACGTAGATTACTAATTCAATATTTATTAACACAGTGATTGGATAAGATGCATCTTAGATTCACTCAGACAAAGCAGAACTGCAATTTATTTCTTAAGTCATCAAACACTTCAAGAACTTATTACCTCATTAAATACCTCCAAATACTTATTACTTCAATCGACAATTGTGGTATTGTCACTCTGCCAAATGATATTCAGTACTGGGTATACACCAGATATCACTGGACCCTCAGGCCTTACCTTACCAAGTAGCAAATTAACTCTTCACTTCTTGGTTATATCATTATACTCTCAGATTATCATTTCATGGTCACCACCAATGAATACATAGCACACTGGACAGCTCCACAATTATCTCAACATACAATACCTCCTGTTAATTCACAAGGAACAACATGGCACTTTTAACTCTCATTCAGTGGTTCAATACTTAACCTGGGATCAGGGCCGGTTTTAAGCCTATTTGACCAATTTAATCAAATTGGGCCCCGCGCCGCAAGGGGACCCCGCACACACGTGTGTTAGTTTTAAACTGTATACGATATTGGTAAAAAAGCTAACGTTAGACACAAAATCATTGTTATTGTCATCAAAATAATAGATCCCAGTCACGTGCGAGAATTTTCTGTTTTGTCAAAAGTCCAAGGGAATTAACTCTGGTGTTGGTCCACACGCCCTGACTTTCATAATAATTTACAGGAGCGGGAAGGGTGCGAGCCAATCAGAACACAGTTTTCACTCTCTCCCAACGCTTGCACGGTGTAAGTGTGTCGGGTCTGTATTTTTGGCTGTTTTCAGGGGGAAATACGAGTGATAACGTTGTGCTGTGTATATCAGCATGTCCTGTAATAACCAGTGAATCAGTGATCATCGTCAGACAGTGACAAAACTCCGGTCGTTGCCATAGACATGATTTGAGATGAGTTTTGCAGTGTTGACCTTGAAAATGAGAAGCATGGCCACTGGGTGGCGACCGAGGCGTGGTTTGTTTATAATTTTTGTGCTGGACAGTGATGATAATTGTTGATCCTGAGTACATGATTGATAGCGACAATAGCGATGATTATTTGGATTTTTAAATAACTTACAGGGCTTACAAAAGGCAGAAATAAGGAAACACACAGTAGACCTTGAAGCAGCTTTAATTGACACCAAACTAAAACAGAACACTGATGTAGAGGTAGGTACTGTAACAAGTAAAGATGTAGATGGTTATCTGTTGGCTGAAGAACTTGAAGCTCTGAAAACTTTTCTGCCCACCAGTGTCGCCAAGCCCCAAGCCCTGTTTGAATACCTGGTAGTAAACAATCGATTCACTGCACTTCCTAATGTTTTTGTTGCTTTGAGAATTTACTTAACAATGCCCGTAACAGTCGCATCGGGTGAGAGAAGTTTTTCTAAACTAAAACTGATTAAAACATACTTACGGTCAACAATTTCACAAGAAAGACTAAACAATTTGGCGATGCTATCTATAGAAAGTGACATTACCAAAACCCTTGACTTTAAAATGATTTTGAAAGATTTTGCAAATAAAAAAGCCAGAAAAGTGTGTTTCTAAAAGGTCCGTGCATAAACAGTTTGTCTGTAATTGTCTTAACTTGTAATAAAAAATCAAAACTTTTATACTGTTTTTAAACTTTTAGTATATCAAGTAATTAATGCTTTTTGGCTAAGGCGGGCATACTACACGAAATATAAAACATCAATCTTCGACTTTGTAGAGTAGAGGGCCCCACTATCAATTTTCTAATTGGGCCCCGCAATTCCTAGCACCGGCCCTGCCTGGGATTCTATATTTCTGCTCGTTATCCCCCAAACAAGATACCATAATACTTAGGCCTATATAACTGTGAGGAGTGCCCCAGGGTAACGCTGGTCTTTACAACAAATGAAGATCGCTGTTAGGGGTCGGTTGTAGACCGACACACGCTCAGGGAGTGAGTTTGCAGGAAACGGACTTCCCAGTTTAGTCCTGTCGAATTAACGGCATCGTCCAACCCGGTTACCGCCCGACGTTAGCCGATGAGTATTCAGCTCAACACACTGGAGAGACGTTGAGGAAGTCACGAATGCGTAAAGGTCTAACTTCAACTATACAAAACATACGCCTGGCAACGGTTCAGACAATATCTAAATCTCTACGTTACTCGACTTAATTGGCACAGAATTCACTATGTTAACACATGAGCACTGATATTCACCAAAATTGACTTAGTTAAACTGAATTAATAGGCGGCGGGAACACGCGTTAACATACCTGGAGAGACGTTGAGGAAGTCACGAATGCGTGATTCTCCCTCGTGTCGAGGTTTATACGTGCACTCGCGGGGCAGCTTGAGCCTCCGTATTCATACCAGAAGGGTCGATCTTACCAACAACAAAACTTCTCTATCATTTTGGATCACTGTATACTTAGTTATGAACTCCGGTGTTCTTGATCAGGGTAATTTCCTATGTGTATTCATATAATCTAATCAGAGGTTGAGCTTGCCAGGAAAAGGTGGAATATACACGTCGATAACATTAATTCTGCAAGCTCAGGCCTGAGACGAACAAGGAGCTAGTCACGGGGAGGCGCTAGATCTTGGAGATTATACCAGTTGACAGAATAGTTCAGGAGATTAATGACTTTCTCAAATAGACAACTGACACTAATTAAACTATAAACATCAGATTCTCTGATGTCGGGGCGACAAAATGATATAACTTCAGGCGCGATCAGAAACTCATGGATACCCCCACGGACGACATAAAATACGCCACTCCAGCTGGCAAACTCGACACTCACTTACTTGACACGTTCTACTAACGATAAGGACAGTTGAAGCATTCTACCCCACTCACAATGGATCTTGAATGTTCCAACTGTAAACAGACATATCTAAGTTGACTCAAAACAAAGGTGTTCTCTCTCACACTCGCATTCATTTTATAGAGAGGTTGGTTTCAGTAAGTCAGAGAAAATGGGATAACGGAGGACTGAGGTGTCTTGAAGTGATGAGAAAACGGACTCCTCAGATGGAGGACTCAAACGAAAGCCGAGTTACATGTTTTGTGGGCTATTGAGCGTAATATGAATCATTTGATTTTGGCGCTAATTGACGTGTAAGACCGTGGTCATTACAACCTCGTCGTACTTTTAATGTTCACTAGAAAAAGGGATTCCACGCGTGAATTTTTCTTTAACCTTCAATTAGGTACACTACCTCCGTTAACACTATTTATTTCCATTAATCCGATCAAGTTATCGATCCATAACACTTCACTTGGCATCAGTGACAAATATCCTCTAATTTCATCGAGTCACATCAGGTCACTTCACCTTTTAACCAATATTTCCCATATATTAACACAACACTTCACGTCGACCTTGATCAAGTACCGGACACGAACAGTGAGTGTTGTTGTGGCCAGGGTTGCCAACTCGGATTTTCAAATGTCGCTAGGCTGGTACCTAAAAGTAGCTAAATGTCGCTAAATCTTCCATGGAAAGTCGCTAGCTATTATTCCCCCCTTCAGTAATTTGATGCAAATAATATTTTCATAATGCCGACTATAATGGACGGAGTATAAATAAAATGCATTGTGTAAAAATAAAAATATTATTTTTTTTAAAGTTTAATGTGCACACTTACCTATTATTCAATAGTAATTGCATCCCAGTCCTCTTCGTAGTCGTCGGCAGTGTGAACAACTGTAGAGCTGGAAGCATGTGAAGTGCTTGGTTCAGGTTCTCGTGCAGATATCTTGTAACTGTATGCCTCCACAGTCCCTGTCTTTCTTAAAATATCACTAGGAAGTTCATAACTTGCACAACAGGTGTTCTGTCTTTTTAACCCATACTTTATTGTAAGAATTGCCTTTAGTGTCGATAGTTTCATTTTGTTGCGCAATTTTGATTTCACAAAGTTCATATTACTAAATGTGCCGCTCTACATCTGCGTTTGAATGCGGAAGAGATAAGGCAGCGAGTGCAATTTCAGCCAGATCATGGTAAGGGTTTTCACCTGTCGCATCTCTGTCATTTGCCACTTCTGACCACAATTTTAGAGTGTTAGATGTTTCTGTCCAGATTGTGTGATGCAGTTTTTTCCACTGGAAACCAATCTTGGTAAGGGTGCTGGAATCTTTTGTAAATAAGTGTGCCAAACCAAGTATATCTGATTTAATAGGCTTCAAGCATTCATCGGCACTCAGAAAAGATATAGACTGCAGCACACGAATGTTGTCAGGTAAGCGTTGACGAAGTTGTTTTATGAGTTCAACCCGTTCAAATGTATTGTCCCTGTAGCCTCGTTGCTATATGTTATGGCTCTAAATTAGGAAAACTGAGTTTTCATAGACAGTCCAAAAGTATCCAGAAAGTCGCTAGATTTCTGTGGATATTGTGGGGTTCAGGTTGTTTGGTTCACACTCAGGATGGGATGGAGAAAGGAAACTCACGATGTGCTCTCTAGATACAGTACATGTTGTATTTGATGTACAATGCAGCTTGGTGCTGGGAAGGCAGCATGGTTACAAGCGTGATGTAGAGAGAAATGGTTGGTGAGGATGCTCAGAGGAGGACCAGCTTGTGGGTCGCTAAGCTCGCCGGTGGGAGAGAGGACCGCCAGGCAGGCGGAGGAGCGAGGCCCGCCGGGCAGCGGCGGAGGAGGAGGTGTTGCTGGCTGTGGCTGTAGGTAGAGAGAGCGAGCACCACGAGGTCAGGTCTTAAATAGCGGGGGTAGGCGTGGCTTAGCAGTTGACCCCCGCTCCGTGGTGTATGGCGGCGCTGGTTGACCTAGACCACGAGGCATACACTAGGGAATTGATGGGGTCGGCTAGGCAGCGACAAACAGCGTTTGTAGGGGAGAATTCCACTACAATACTCCCCCTTCCCTCCAGGCTGTGTAGGAGACTTGTTGTCTGCAGGGTTGCATAGCACATGTGAGGCAGAACGGGCGGTGCGTGCCTCATGTGAGACAACGGCGATGGCGTGGATGAGCCGGTCGCTGGGGACAACTGTCTAGATACACAATATCTGTGGGAGTAGAGAGGGAGAATAAGTGTGTGTGGAGGCGATGAATGTTGTGCTTCCCTCACGGCAGGTACAGAGTCGTCAGATGCGCCTGCTGGAGTGTGTGGGCCTGGGTCAGGAGCAGGGGCTGTGTCAGCAGCAGCGGATGAGGGCTCGTGACAGCAGCTGGGTCCACGACAGCAGCAGGGTGCAGGACATTAGCAGGGAGTACCTGAGGGAGAAAAGAGGGGTGTGTGGGTCCGCACTCAGGAACAGAGGCCGCATCAAGGGCGGCAGGGGTTACTGCTGGGCCGGAGTCGGCGTCTGAGGCAGGACGGGTGTGCTGGGGTCGGTGGTGCTTGGGGCAGGAAGAGGAGCTGGTGTCTGCTTAGAGTAGCAGAGCTGCTCTAGGGTGTCTGACCTGCGGTGTAGAGACAGTAGCTGTAGAGCCGATGAGAGCTGCTTCTGTGTGGATAAGCCAGTCTTCCATGTTGCTTGAAGACTGGGAGCGTGATCAGTTTCTCCTCCATCCTGTGTGAGTGCGAATCTCCGGGAGTCACCATTTGTGGGGAATGAGATTGTTTGGTTCACACTCAGGATGGGATGGAGAAAGGAAACTCACGATGTGCTCTCTATATACATGTTGTATTGGATGTACAATGCAGCTTGGTGCTGGGAAGGCAGCATGGTTACAAGCGTGATGTAGAGAGGACTGGTTGGTGAGGATGCTCAGAGGAGGACCAGCTTGTGGGTCGCTATGCTCGCCGGTGGGAGAGAGGACCGCCAGGCAGGCGGAGGAGCGAGGCCCGCCGGGCAGCGGCGGAGGAGGTGTTGCTGGCTGTGGCTGTAGGTAGAGAGAGCGAGCACCACGAGGTCAGGTCTTAAATAGCGGGGGTAGGCGTGGCTTAGCAGTTGACCCCCGCTCCGTGGTGTATGGCGGCGCTGGTTGACCTAGACCACGAGGCATACACTGGGGAATTGATGGGGTCAGCTAGGCAGCGACAAACAGCGTTTGTAGGGGAGAATTCCACTACAATATCTTTAGATTTGCGACAAGTCGCAAATCGCTCTAAAATATCGCTAGAAAAAAACAAAAAGCTCTAGATCTAGCTACAAAGTCGCTAAGTTGGCAACTCTGGTTGTGGCTATCAAGGTGCCCATACATGTTGCCATATCGCCAAAATTTAATTATTTTTAATTCTCTATCGTATAAATCATTGTTGATGTTAGAATAATGACGTATGATATCAATTATATTCTAATTTATCTTATTACTCTAAAATAAAACCTTGGTGAGCTTTATTGCATGTATTATACTTATCCATATTAAATTCATCTTATATACAACATCAAGATAATTAAGTTAGTAGAGCACATGAAGATTAGGCGCTTCAATTATACCTAAAGATTGACCATCCTAACATAACCTCCAGGTAGGGGGGTCTGAGAGAGAGAGAGAGAGGCAGAAGTGGGGTCACCATCCACACACACACAGTAAACTTTCTCCCACTCTCTAACACACACGGCCGTGCCAAGATAACCTCCACCCCGGCTGCATCAAGATAGCGTCTCGCCTCGGTGCGTCTTACAAGGTCGAACGAAGGATTTGGCGTTAACGTGAATTTTGTATCTAGGTTAGGTTCGGTTGTATCGAGGTTAGGTTTATGTCGGGGTTAGGGTTCGTTAGGCTAGGTTGTAACTAGGTTTGGTTAAGTTAGGTTGTATCGAGGTTAAGTATCATTACGTTATAGATACTAACTCGGCTCCGGGTCTCAGTTCGTGCATCACAATCTATATTCATGACGGCGGAGATAAACTGACCAGAACTAATAGTGTTGGTTTAAGTTTGGTGAGTATTGTGTCGCGCGATGCGGTTCACTGTGCATGCGTACTGAGAATTTGGCCCGCGAGTGAGGTCTTGATTTTACTCCTAACCTAATCTCGATATAACCTAACCTAACCCGATCCTAAGAAAATTAACGGCCATATTATTAAACAACATCTACCCCTTCCAACGAAGAATCTTTTCGAAGGTATTGTTCCATCAAGCGGCATTTTTAAATGCTCGAAACTCTTCCACTTCGTGCGGGATGATTTTTTTAGGTCTGGTAATACTGTCTCCTTCGCTGATGCATTGTGGTCGTCTTTTCGCTGATGCATTATGGGTCCTGTGTGTGTTTGTTTACCTTTGTTGGCGCCAAATTTAGTATTGTAGCAGCTCTCGTCAGGGATATGTTTTCCTCCAAAGTCTCCCGGGCAAGTCCCATATCACAGAGAGAGCGGGATTTCTTAGTTTATTTGATTGGAGAGGAGAGAATATTGAAAAATAAAAGTACTTGTGGGAAGCTTGTTGCACTAAATAAACAAGCATGGATACGCATTACAAGTTTCAATGCTGAGGGATATGGACCTCGGCGATCAGTAGAACAGCTGAAGTGGATGTGTACCCATCAATCAATTTCATTGATGAGGACCACAATTACTTTGCTGAAAGCATGCCTTCTACAAATCCAGGGCAAGATTTGTGCTTCACAAATCCTGTACCAGAGCGTGCCTCCAGCGGAGGTGATGACCCAAATTTACAACGTAGTCCCTCAACCTCTTCTCAGAATAATAAAAAGAAAACGTCATTATTTGATGAAAAACGGTATAACCGACCAAACAGGAAAAATATAACCATTGAAGAGGAAGAAAATAATAAATTATTTTAGAGCACACGGCAGCAATTGTTAGATAAACAATTGGAAGAAACAATGATCAACATTCAACTTGCAAATAATCAAAAGTTGCATAAGATTTGGAGATTCAGCTTTTGTCAAAATAGAGTTTCAAGTTGAACAAAAGAAGTTAGAAATGATGGAAAAAAATTCTGCACAGTACAGTATAGTATAGTATAAAAGTACTTTTGTATTGGGTGTTATCTCAATCATCCTTGGCGCTGTTTAAGGGTTAATAATGCAATCAGTTCACAAACAAACAAAAAACGGTGTAATTCACTAAATAACTACAGCTGTATTGTGATTTTCTACCTAACTATACATTATTTTAATTTACATAAATTTTTTTTTAACTAAATTAGTTACTACCTAATTATAATTTATTTTAGTACTGTACTAAAGATTATGTATTAATACCTACCTACAATTTTATTTAGTACTTAAAATTATGTATTTACTACCTAACTATAAATTAATTTACTATTAAAAATTAAGTAATTAAAACCTAACTAATTTAATTTAGTAATTAAACTTATTTCCGTATGTACTTCAGTAACTCGAATTTAATTTATTTAAAAGTATGTATTTACTACCTAACTATAATTTAAATTAATATTTCATAATAAGTATTTAATACCTAACTATAATTTAATTCAAAAATTAAAATTATTTCCGTATGTACTTCAGTAACTAACTAGAATTTAATTTAGTACTTAGTCTGTATTTACTACCTAACTATAATTTAATTTAAATTTATTTCCGTACGTACTACAGTAACTAAATAGAAATTAATGTAATAATTAAAAGTATGTATTTAATACTGAACTAAAATTTCATTTAGTAATTAAAATTAGTTCTTTAATACCCAACTAAACTTTGCGTACATAAGACATAACTTCTGGGATTTGCTACCTAACTACTGTACCATGATTTGTTAAAAAACAAAACTAATGGGATATTTCATCAGAAAATTGTGAAAATAGAAAATGTCAGAGTACTGTATAACCTTTTTTTCTATATTTACAATTTCTTTCCGTTCTTCCCCCCCCCCCCCCCCCCCCAGGCTCCGTTGTGGGTCGTTGGACCCGTGCCCGGGTGGGCTAATTCCCGTAAAAAAAAAAAAAAAAAAATCCAGTGACGTTTAGTTTGTTTCATTGAAGAAAAATTTAGGCTTGGACAACAGTAGTTATCACATCTTGTCTGGGGGTCACAGAATGGAAGAGGTTGGGAACCACTGATCTAACTGCTTATGTGGAGGTGGTATGTGGAGGGAGGGAAGGAGGGGTGGTATGTGGAGGAAGGGAGGGAGAGGTGCTATGTGGAGGGAGGGAGGGGTGGTATTATGTGCAGGGAGGGAGGGAGAGGTGCTATGTGAAGGGAGGGAGGGGTGGTATGTGGAGGGAGGGAGGGATGCTATGTGGAGGGAGGGATGGTATGTGGGTGGAGAGAGGGAGGGAGGGGTGGAATGTGGAGGGAGGAAGAGTGGTATGTGGTGAGAAGGAAGGAGAGGTGGTAAGTGGAGGGAGGAAGGGAGAAGTGGTATGTGGAGGGAGGGAGGGAGAGGTGGTATGTGGAGGGAGAGGTGGTAAGTGGAGGGAGGGAGGTAGAAGTGGTATGTGGAGGGAGGGAGGGGTGATATGTGGATGGAGGGAGAGGTGGTAAGTGGAGGGAGGGAGAAGTGGTATGTGGAGGGAGGGAGGGGTGGTATGTGGAGGGAGGAAGGGGTGATATGTGGAGGAAGGGAGGGGTGGTATGTAATTCTGTGTCATTACTAAGGAAAAACCAAGTCTCGGGTGCACTCTAAGAACGAGAGAAAACAGTAGAAATTCCTGTAATTCTATTTCAATACAACCCAGTGAATTTACTGCTAATTCAAGGCCTGACCCTCACTGGGCTGGCAATAATTGAAAAAGTAAAGTACTGTACTGTGCCAGGTTACATTACTTACTGTGAAGTCTGCTGATAAAGTGGGGGTGGTGCCAGACCCGTACCAACATGTCGTTTGTACCCACACTGCATCATTAGCAACAAGAAATAGACTAAAATGTTAACACTGAAGGCTGTCTGGCCTAACCAAAGCACCTTTTTAATGTTAAATATTTTAAGGTGAAGTACTGGTTTCCAAGTGCATTACGCAGAGTGTACAGGGAGACAAAGTGTTCAGTGAAAGGTATTGTTGGGAACTGAATGGAGTTTGATGTTTAGAAAAAAATATGGCTGGTCTGAAAAGAAGGGCAAGGTTTGCATTAACTGATTTGATGTTATGTGCTTGGTCAGAGCTCCTGTTCTCCATTGGTTGTGGGAGATACCTTTGTTTCAACTCTCTCTCTGGGCATTGACTGTAATGGCACAGAAGACTAATTGTAAAAATAAATCGCAATATTAATGTAACCCGAGTCTAGACCAATGGCTAAGTATTGTTCATATGCTTGAGCCATAAATGGATTAGAACACACTTGAGTCTTTGGTAAGTTTCTCTCTAATGCTTTATGTTAAACAGATCCATATATATATATATATGAGCCTAACATATCACTTAAAGCTCAACAGTAATTGTTTGATCATTATTATGAAGTTTGAATACCGAGCAACTACCCTACTTCACATATTATAGATACTATGTGAAACAGTGATTCAATGCTTTATTTTTTTTAATATTGTAGGCAAATAAAAAATTACTGCAGTACATTTTCAACTGATATTACATTCATGTTTTTATTTTAATACAAATATCGTTTATTTTATTTTACACTCATTTTAAATATGTGTAACTACTGCAGGTATCATAACACCCAATTATGAAATATAAATTTTAAATGAATATCTCAACTGGTTAGCCTTACCATACTAGGGAGGGACCAGAAGCGTATCAAGTAGTATTGTAGCCTTGCAGAGTGTGGATTTATTGTATACTCAAGCTACTAAACATTTTAACCATTCACTTCTAATTTATCCTACATAATATCACTGTACAAAGTTGCATTGCACACATTGATCACAAAGAATAAAACATTAGTATTTTCTAAGCTTCACGCAAACTCTCCCTAAAAGAATCTTCTTTGTGACATTTCAAGCAATTGAAATGATAAAAATGTCTGAGACTCATAATTGATGTTCACATCACATATCATTCACTGTTGAATTAATATCATTCTTCAATGTAGTCAAGACCTTATAAGCTTAAAAACAATATTTTGCTGAATAAATGAGTTATAGGTAGTTACTAATTACTTTTGAAATTTTTTTTGCATTCTTTAACTTCACAGTAGCAAACCAGCACTAGCAAGTACATGCATCTTATTTTACATGTACTGTATAGTCTGGATTTACACGGATTTCCTTTATGCGGCACCTGGTCAGACCGGAAATTATTAGTTACTCGGTACATGCCATCATTTACGCGGGAAGCAGCAAGGGCAGGGTGCGCACTAGGTCGCCCAGTCAACGAAACATTACCAAGTTCTTCACCCGCCACCCACCACAGCCAGCCCAAGTCAGTGATCGTGAGGATATGGACTTTGAGGGGTTTGACAAAGAGGCTCTGCAAGCCTCTCTGGTGGAAAGTGATACAGGTGAGGGCCAATAATCTGCCCTCTGCCTCGGAACCAACCCTCCATCCCCATGTGCCCAGCCATCTCTTCTACTAAAGTAAGTGTTAAAAACCTAATATTATTAATATTTCTCTTAAATATTAATTGTGTGTGTGCATACCATCCTAAAATTAAGATGTTATTTTTACTACAACGTAGGTATTGTGTCTGGTGAAGTATAATTTGTTTATTTACTTGAGATTTTTGTTTTTAGCTCATAAAATTCATAGAAATTACCCGGCCAGAATATAATTTAAATTGCTGTTATTCTTATAAGATAGTGATTAATTTTAATATAAACAAGCTAAATTTTCATTAGACATACAAAGTTTAGATCTAATTTAAGAATTTTATTAGGGAGCAAAAATTTTATCTTTTGTGCAAAATATATGACGTTTATATTCAAATTATTCGCTGTCTTGCAAGCAATGTAAATTATATTCTCCTAACTTTAGTGTGAGGTATTATTTATTACTAAACCTGAAAGCCTAGTCTTTTCCCCAAACATTTCTCAGGAAGGTGGTGGGGAGAGAGGGAGGGAGCCAGCGAGCGTGGGAAGAGGGGGGGGGGGGGGGGGAGTTGAGTCCATTATTTGAACGGACATTAACCGGAGACTGTATTTCTCTTAAATATTAATTGTGTGTGCATACCATCATAAATTTAAGATGTTAATTTTACTACAACCTTATGTATTGTTTTTGAAAAAGGGTAGTCTGGGGTCAGCCCAGTCTTTATTTCAAGTAATCCCATATGTTCTGTTATTTCGTTTACGCGTTTCTCGTTTTATGCGGACCTCCAAGGGTTCAATTGACCGCGTAAATCCAGACTATACTGTAGATGTTATTTCAGCTAAAAAAAACCTTCTATAATGCATCATGAGATCTCAAAGTTATATGTATTTAGATGTACACAAAACCTGCTTAACATCCCATCTAAGGATGAAGTCTCAGTTCATCTATGAGATGTAAGGATTATTTATGATTAATAATCATTTTCATATACAGGTAGTCGTCGACTTACGACCTAGATTGGTTACGGCCGCCCGGTCGTAAGTTGATCTGGTCGTAAGTCGGCCTATGTTATAATTACCTTACGTATATTATAATGTGTAATGATAATATAATCATCTTTAAGTCATATTTTATCAACACTTTCTTTGTTCATTATTGTTACGGTCGTCAGGTTTAAGTAAATCACTGCATACTACAGTACAATTTAATTACCTTACGTATATTATAATGTGTAATGATAATATAATCATCTTTAAGTCATAGTTTATCAACATTTTCTCTGTTCATTATTGTTACGGTCGTCAGGTTTAAGTAAATCACTGCGTGTTTGTAATTGAGCGCGGGGATGCGCGCGGCTCCAGCTCCCGGCAGCGCCAGGAGGCTGGGGCCAAAACTGTCGTACCGCCGGTCGTAAAGTCGAACAGACGTAAGTCGCATAGGTCGTAAGTCGACGACTACCTGTATACGTATACTGCACAGTACAGTACGTACTGCACAAAAATTGGAATCAATATAATTGTAACTGTCCTAAATTATATTCCTAAGGAAATCTCAACAGTAAAAAATCTTGAAAAAAAAGGAAGTATCAAATAGCAGACAATACACAATTCATGTCACAAGTATATTTGTTAAAAAAATCAAACAATTTGGAAACAAAGGTCAGATGATAACTTTCTTATCTATTCAATACACTCATGACAAAGAGTCAGTGATCAAACTAATAGCTATATTCCACACAGAAAAATGACAGCAACACTCATTTACAAAATAATGTACAATGTTATGTATAATGTTGAACTGACAAATTGCAGAGTACCATACCCACACTTAACACAAATACAACCTGAGCTAAATTCCATTATAACATGGTTACTAAAAGTTTACAATATCGCTTGTAAGACATAATTGGAATATGTATATGTGACCAGTGTTTTTGTGTAAAGACCTCTTCCACATATGGTACTGGCTCAATTAGTTACTGAAAATGCAATACCATTGTTAGAGTTCAGAGTAACCGACTTTGTAACAATAATTCAGTCCAAATAACCTTAATACTAAGGCCCATATTAAGGAGATACACTTAAGTAAAGTATATACAGTACACAGGTAACACTATTAGCCAGTGCATTCCATACTTATCTCCTTATCAGTCTCATGTGATATAATTATAAAAAATGGGAGGATCCAGGGTGGGGGTCCTAGGGGTCTGGATCCTACCTTTTCCTCAGATAATTCCAATAGTTTTTATTTAATGCAGTGCTCACCATGTTCCCCCAACCACAAATTCTTGGACCCCTCATTTTGATATTCCTGGATCCGTCCCTTTAAAATGTATGCACTTTTTCACGGACACTGTGTTACCCTTTGATAGCAAGAATGTAAACAAATGTAAAAATACAAATATTGTATGAAGCATGTCAGTTGGCAATCTGCTTCAAGAGTGATTCACTTACCCAGCAAGTGCACCCATTGACAATAAGCATATTATTCAACTCAATATAAAGTGAGTGCACTATCAATGGCAAGACACTAGAGAGGTACAGTATAGCAGCTTCCTCTTCTATCCGGTGTTAAGAGACAGTTACCACACTAACCCTCAGCTTATACACTATTATATTTACTTCAAAAATTTCCACCTTTGTTTCACATTTTCATCTTATATACAGTTTCCTCTTCATAAAAAAAAATGGTTTGCCTGTCTATACAACCTATTCCACCAGTAATCTGTATGAATCAAGTTTTCTTACAATATGCAAACACAAAATACAGTAGTCTTCTGCCATCTCTTCTTAATTTCTTTAGCTCTTATACCCTGCTGTCACTGTTAACATCTCATACTCATATGGTTTGGACGTGGGGAGTGTGAAGAACCACGGGATCTCATCAATCCTTCACTTGCTGAAGCTGCCCGGACGGGAAAAGATGTAGTCCGCTTGGCAGAACTGTAAATAATTATGGATGTTACACAAAAATACATATATCTTGATTATTAAGTACGATGTGAACATACCAGTACTATGTCTAGAAAAATGCATCAACTTTTTTTTAAAGTATATATGATTCCAACTTTATGCTTATCCTCTACTGTACTATGAAACGAACACACAAGCTTCAAGTATTACGCGGTCTATTTAAGGCAACTGCCATGAACAAGCATTATGATTTGCTCTTAAAAGCCAATTTTAAAGTTTACTTTACAAGTATGCCAAATGCAGTAATTCCTGTAACGGATGAATTTTACATTCACGAATATACCTACCAAGGCAGTATAAATGCAAATATTACTTTTCAGACAATGTCACTTCATATCTCTCATGAGCATCCCCTAGGGCAAGTGAGAAGAAACAGGCTAAAAATGTAACAAAAAATAATGACTTCATGTCTTCTGTTTCAAAAAAAAAAAAAAAAAAAAAAAAAAACATACAGTGGTCCCTTGATTAACGACCACAATTGGTTTCAGAGTTGTTTGTTAACCAAAAATTTCGTTAACTGAATCTATTATTTCAATCGGATAATGGGTAATTGGTTCCAACTCCCTGAAAAAATACATACAAAGTAAAGCCAAAAAATCCATAAGGTCAGAAACACTCCTAAAAATCCCCTAAATCGCCCTTAAATCAATATATATATATATATATATATATATATATATATATATATATATATATATATATATATATATATATATATGCTGATAACCACCAGGAAAGAAGAAAACACGAAGTTCCCAAGCGCTTTCGTGTAATTCACATCTTCAGGGGTGAGTACAGACTAGTCTGTACTCACCCCTGAAGATGTGAATTACACGAAAGCGCTTGGGAACTTCGTGTTTTCTTCTTTCCTGGTGGTTATCAGCATATACCTAGATCACGCGCACCTACAGTGATTTACTTGCATATATATATATATATATATATATACTTCATTTTTAGTCCATATAACACGCGGACTTTGAACATATAATCAACGACCTCACCAGCAAGGAATCGAACCCTCGACCTACTGGGAGTGACTAGGGAACGCTTACCGGCTAGGCCACAAGGACACTAAAAGCAGTTCTAGACTCTGTTATATTTCACACAAAGCCTGTTCATCGAGCTGATGGCGCCGTGAACCTCAATGGGAAACTGCCCGTGCCTCTTATGTGGTGTCAGTAGCATTTTACCGAATCCAGCTGGTATGAAACGCAGTTTCCCATTGAGGTTCACGGCGCCATCAGCTCGATGAACAGGCTTTGTGTGAAATATAACAGAGTCTAGAACTGCTTTTAGTGTCCTTGTGGCCTAGCCGGTAAGCGTTCCCTAGTCACACCCAGTAGGTCGAGGGTTCGATTCCTTGCTGGTGAGGTCGTTGATTATATATATATATATATACTAGAACTCTTAAATCACTACTGTAATGTGATACAGGTAATTAATTTTTATCTCTTGAGCAAAATATATGACGTTTATATTCAAATTATTTGCTGTCTTGCAAGGAGTCAAGCAATGCAAATTATATTCTCCTAACTTTAGTCTGTGATATTATATAAGATAAAAACTGTAAGCCTAAAACCCTGGCTGGGCAGATAGGGAGGGAGGAGGTGGTGAGGTGATATGTTTGACAATTGGTGCCAAAGGTCTAATGCTTGTTTATTTATCAGTCCTTAAGAGTGCCTAAGTTTCTCTCCTATAAAATGACACTGAAATGACCTAGAAGAATATAATTTACATTGCTGGGATTCTTGTAAGATAGTGATTAATTTGAATATAAGCAAGCTATAATTTGCACTAGACATAAAAATTTTAGTACAGTTCCGCAATCATTTAATACATGTACTGTAGAGGTTTGCACTGAGGTCATTTATTTCTTTTTCGTTTCTTTAAGTATAGTGTGTGCATGTAAATGAATGAAAATAAAGGAAAAAAATTATGTAAATCTAACCAAAAAAAACAGTTGAAAAACTTGCACATGATTAAAATGTTCTATACTAATGTACTAAATTTTTTATCTCTTGTGCAAAATATAGGATGTCTAGATTAAAATAATTTACTGTCTTGCAAGGATTCCAGCAATGCAAATTATTTTCTCCTAACTTTAGTCTGTGATATTATATAAGATAAAAACTAAGCCTAAAACCACCAATCCCTGGCTGGGAGGGAAGGAGGGGGGTTAGGGGAGGTGACAGTGACATGTTTGAGTTAGCGCCGAAGGTCTAGTGAAGTATTTGTCTGTTTATTTATGTCCTTTAGATTGAGTTTTTGTTTTTTGCTTATAAAATGTCACAGAAGTGACCAGAGAGAATACAATTTACATTGATAGAATTCTTATAAGATAGTGATTAATTTTAATATAAGCATGCGATAGTTTGCACTATACAAAAATCTTAGTAATCATTTAGTACATTATTTTGAGTGCTTGTGCAGTACAGCTTTGCCCTTAGGACAGTATGTGCATGTAAATAAGTAAAAATAAATGAATAAAGTTACAGTACATATATTGAGCCAAAACATATAAGTTGAAAAACTTTATGTAGACAGAGCTTGGATTGTTAAAGTTTAGAATGACCAAAAATTTTAATAGAAAAAATGCAAAATTATCCAACAACACAACTTTCTGGAAACGAATGTAAACATGGAACCGATTACTGTATTGGCGGATTAGCATATCGGCTGATGTGCACAACAAAGCGTGTTTCTCCTAAGGCTTTCGTTAATCGGAGTTTTGTTCGTTAATGGACCTGAAAACCCTTATGGGAGCTAATTCGTTACCCGAAATTACGTTAATTGAACCGTTCGTTAATCCAGTGTGTGTGTGTGTATATATATATGTATATATATATATATATATATATATATATATATATATATATATATATATATATATATATATATATATATATATATATTTCATTTTTAGTCCATTTAACACGCGGACTTTGAACATATAATCAACGACCTCACCAGCAAGGAATCGAACCCTCGACCTACTGGGTGGCCCTAGGGAACGCTTACCGGCTAGCCCACAAGGACACTAAAAGCAGTTCTAGACTCTGTTATATTTCACACAAAGCCTGTTCATCGAGCTGATGGCGCCGTGAACCTCATTGGGAAACTGCCCGTGCCTCGTATGTGGTGTCAGTAGCATTTTACCGAATCCAGCTGGTATGAAACGCGAGGTATATATATATATACTTCATTTTTAGTCCATTTAACGCGCGGACTTTGAACATATAATCAACGACCTCACCAGCAAGGAATCGAACCCTCGACCTACTGGGTGGCCCTAGGGAACGCTTACCGGCTAGCCCACAAGGACACTAAAAGCAGTTCTAGACTCTGTTATATTTCACACAAAGCCTGTTCATCGAGCTGATGGCGCCGTGAACCTCATTGGGAAACTGCCCGTGCCATCAGCTCGATGAACAGGCTTTGTGTGAAATATAACAGAGTCTAGAACTGCTTTTAGTGTCCTTGTGGGCTAGCCGGTAAGCGTTCCCTAGGGCCACCCAGTAGGTCGAGGGTTCGATTCCTTGCTGGTGAGGTCGTTTATTATATATATATATATATATATACACGGTACCGCGCCACAACCAGAATTCCCACTTTACGCGGTGCATCTACTCATATACGCGGGAAGCGGCGCGGGCAGGGTGCGCACAAGGTCGCCCAGTCATCAAAACATTACCTTGTTCTTCACCCGCCACCAACCACAGCCGGCCCAAGTCAGTGATAGTGAGGATATGGACTTATATGGACTTTGAGGGGTTTGACAAAGAGGCCCTGCAAGCCTCTGTGGTGGATAGTGATACAATTGATACAAGTGATACAGGTGAGGGCCAATAATCTGCCCTCTGCCTCGGAACCAACCCTGCATCCCCGTGTGCCCAGCCATCTTTTCTACTAATGTAAGTGTTGAAAAACCTAATATTATTGATATTTCTTTTAATTATTAATTGTGTGTGCATACCATCATAAAATTAAGAAGTTATTTTTACTACAACGTAGGTATTGTGTCTGAAAAAGTGGAGTTTGGGGGTCGGCCCGGTCTCTATTTCAATTAATCCCATATGTTATGTTGTTCACTTTACGCGTTTCTCACTTTACGCGGGTAGCCGTGAGTTGAATTAACCGCGTAAAGTGAGGGTTCACTGTACTGTACTTGTACAGTACAGTATATAACTTATATTGTACAGCACATCAAGGAAGCATAGAGGCCAAGAGTAAACTTTACTCTGTCTACCATTACAGTACAGTACAGTATATAATGTACAGTAGCAAAATAAACATATTGGCCTGTGTTTGTGAATCTGGATTGAAGTATACAGTACTATTCTTAAACCTGTGGCTGCCACCACCTTTATGTTACTTTCCCAGCTGATGACTGCATTATGCTGTGTAATATATTTTTGGTCTGTGGTGATCATATTCCTACTATCTTGTAACTAGATTTTATATTACAATCACAATCATTATTATAGATTTGTGCAGTTCATATATTAAAGAGAAATGTTTA
The DNA here is from genome assembly GCA_958450375.1 of Homarus gammarus. Lineage (NCBI taxonomy): Eukaryota > Metazoa > Arthropoda > Malacostraca > Decapoda > Nephropidae > Homarus > Homarus gammarus. The sequence goes on along the minus strand of CAUDMG010001099.1, from coordinate 534,327 downwards.
TTACAACTGTAATATTACCTTACAGTACAGTATACATTATTAGATAAAATATAAGCTGATTGTACTTCATTCAGCCAAACTTTCACATTCATTAAAAATAAAAATGTTACATGAGCGTGTATGGTGGAGTAAGAAGGCAGGGAGGGAGTCAACTTGTTGGCAGACTCACCTTTTGAGAAGTCCCACCAGTGGGCGGCTGGGGCGTAATTTCATTACATTATTTCCCTCATAAAGCATTAACTTTTCCCTAAAAAACAATAAACAAATGATTCTTTGAGATTATAAACATTAAATCATCATTTTACACACAAAAAACACAGTTAATGAACCAATTGCCCAGAATGATACCTCCCAAAATATCACCACATGGATTGAGAGTACTGGTGGCATATGACTTGAAGGTTCTTGGTGACCTGACCCGAGGTACAAGCAAGTTCAGTCAGTGTTGCCCTCACTCCCTTCAGGTGATCACATGGTCTCCACCATCCCCATTAACCACCAAATTCATCATCCATCTGTACCACCAACACCTTCAACCATCAACACCAACTACCACTATTAACCCTCCTCAACAGTTTACCACAATTTGCTTCACACAACCACCGAGGCACATCTAAACATAACAGTTGACTTGACAACCCCCTGGATATGCTACCTGATATTTTGCCTCACACTTCCTCATTCTGTGACTGTCATACTCACTATTCCACTTCATCAGTCTATATCACCTTCCTATCCAATTTTCCTCCCAGAGCTGGACACTGACTGCTGGCTGCAGCAATGCTTGGTGATTGGATTTTTATTTTCAAATTCTTTTGCCATCATACAGTGACTTATGATGCAGCCCTTGTTATTAGCCATGTATTAATAAATACTGTACTTTTCATAGTGTAGTGTCTTGCATGAGGTATTTCATGATGTAACTTCACACAAGGTACGGGAATTACTGGATATGAAAAATAAATAATGGAAATTTCTTTAAGTTTTTGAAGGAATCAAGTGGCCCATTCTTCAAAATATGAATTCAACCACAAATATATTTTGCTGCATTAAGACATGCCTTGCAAATATTGGATAACATTAATTATATTCTTTATCATATTAAAAACATAACTACTTATATGTTTGTTTATTTGGTATACCTTTTTTTCTGAAGGTATAGTATCTGTACTTTTAAAGGATATATCTTAGTTTCTCAAAGAGTTTTATATAACACATAAATCATTTTGGAAAAAAATTTGTCTTAACTTGTCTTTATATTTGTATTTAGATACTTGCAGGAGTTTTCAAAGCAAAAAATATTGGTTTAGTGAACTGGTTGGTGCATTTTTTAAGTCAGGATGTACAATTGATGATTTAACAATGTGCACTAAGGATAAATGGGTAAAACAAGGACAGGATCATCAGGTAAGGACATGCAAAAGAAAACATTTAGTAACTCTTTTAAAGTACCAACAAATGTGACCAAGTGATGCATAATGGTAGCTCTCACCTTCCCTGTCATGTAGATGTAAATAAGCTTGAAATGACATCACTAGGTCAAAATTTGCTGCTCAAAGACAACATAAGTATAAAGCAAGCATTAGGTGCAACCCAATAATCATACAGCAAATCTTCTATTTAACGGACTATATGGAGAGGAGAATCCGTTATATCGAGGATCGGTTAGTTGTGAAACCTCCACCTTACGAACTATTTAGACATAGAAGTCCGTTTTATCGAGGGTCTATGAATTGTGAAACCTAACATCTAACGGATTTTATAAAGAGAAAAATCTGTTATTAATGGAGGTTTCACTATTCAGTATTGGCCTAAAAACATATGAACATAACAAAGCACTGTGCAGTCTAGACAATCAAATTGTTGAACCCTGCACATACTGCCAATTTTATCAGCTGCCATATCATTCTTTGCGATTCGAAGACACTTTTTTGGCTGCCCAGTATCTGCAAGAAATCACTTGAACTCAATCCAATAATGGCTCAGAGGAACTTAAAGTACGGATATCTGAAAACCAAATTTGGCCTTAGACAACCATTTCAAATTAACTCGGATATGTATACCTGTACTTGGAACTCTTTGTTTATCTAATGAATACTTACTGTAAACTGTACTTAGAACTCATTGTTAATCTACTGCAGTGTATAATGTAAAGTGAATGTCTGTTGTGCATGTTTGACTTTGGTAAGACTCATAACCCCTACACAGTTGTAAATGTGACCTTACAGGAAAGGACTAAAATACTGGAAAAAAAAAAATGCAGGACCAACCACCTGATTGTCTAGTAAAATGACTAAGGGTAAAAATGATACCACCCCCAAAAAAGTTACTTAGACCATTAGCCATAAAAGATTTATCAAAGCATTAAATCTCATTTGTGGTCAAGGGCCAAGACTTAGAATGACCCAGGTTAGAGAGAAACCAAAAAAATTAATAAAATTAGGAACTCTACCATTTGAACCTATGGGCAAAAGAAGAATAGTTTTCACAGAAGCCATTTCAAGAGTTTCATGTAATACTGTAGGTGGAATTGTTTCTATGCAGCATCATAATACCTGTTTGAAGATTTTTTGGGTGATTACATTTAAGAGAAAGGATCAGTTTCAAAACATCCAAGGGTGAAGTTTATAAAATTGTTGATGTTGACAGATAAAAAAGGCTGTCTTTATCTCTGGGTGTAAAACTGGAGAAATATACTGAATCCAACATGGACAATGCTGAAGGAGGAGAAGAAATCAATTTCTTGTTAGTAAAGTAAAAAGGAAAAGAGCTATCATGATAGCGATGTTTTGTTTGTTGTCTAACTTCCGAACTTGGAGCAAAAAACAGAGGGAGAAACAAACATTTTCCCATTTGCTCTCATTCACTACAATGTAAGAAGTCCTAATTAACTGTTCTATGGGATTAGAGTGCAATGAGGGGAATGAAAAGATCTGAGAGGAAACCCCTAACAGCACTATCCATTGGAATAATTCCTGATCAAGGTTACTCTTAGAAAGAATCATCATATTCCTGAACACCGCATCAGCTTCTATATGAAGCACTGCTACAATATCTTTGGTCTCAATGAAACAAGAATGTCACAAAGTTGACAGCAAAAAATTCACTGAAAATCAACTAAAATAATTGTTTTCTTAATTATACTTGTTTGCTGATATGAGGTACTGCTTATGCATTGTTTGTGTACACAAATTTTGCTCTTCCCAGTATTTTCACAAATTTCCTGGGGAAATATGGGGAACTAAAAGCTATTTTAGATTGATATTCTTTTCTCAATGACCTCCAAATTCAGTTTTAGCCGTTGGCAGGTGTACCTGTCCACACTGAAAGGGTTAGCAAAGATTTATTCACAAAACCCCTGAGAAGTTAGGTTTGTTCCCTTCAAATTTCACTTCAGAGCCTTCCAGGGGAAACAGTGAAAGGAGAGCAAAATATCATTTCCTTGCTTTATAAGGTTAGATTTAATCTTGTAATGGAGAAATAGCATCCTTTGCTCAAATACTAACTTACCATAACATTTTCACATAATCAATGGAAGATTTGTAATCTTCAATATGATTCCTGACTAAGGACAGGAAAGTATAAAATTTTGTCTTTTGGAAATTAAACCAATCAGATTTTGGCATTCTATCAAACAATGAAACTTCTGTTTTGGGCTAATCAAGACTTTTCCCACTTTACTACAAAAACTAAATTTGAAATCATTAAAATTATTCTCTGTGTGTTGTGACACGAGAGCCTCCAGCCTGGCAGCCAGCCCAGCCAAAAAATATGTTTGACAAGGCTGAATTATCTGAGGCCATTACACAGAACATTTTATATCATAAATCCCTGTACAGTCATCCCTTGGTTATCACGCCTAATTGGGACCGCGCCGAGTGCGTGATAACGAAAGTACAGTGATCCCTCGGTTAACGATTTACCTTCCATAAGATTCTTAACTTCGGTTAACAAGCAATCCCTCGATTAACGCGTTTCTTACGAGCGGACCTCAACATGCTTTCGTTTGCATTTGGCGGTCCACCAGCTGTAGTATTAGTCCACCAATACAGTAATCGGTTCTAGGGCTTAAATTCCTTACTATTTTAGTAAATATCAAGAAGTTTATACTATTCAATAATTTTAAAAGTTTAATATTAAGTTTTTTAGTCATTTTAACAATTATTGAACATAATTGAAGTACAGGAAACTAGTTTTATGCGTGCCAAACAGCCTGTCAACACACCAAACAGGCGTCAGTCTCTGTGTCTTTTCAGTGGAGGTAACATCTTGCTTGAGACTCTCTTCAACTAAATGCTTTTTTCTGTGTTTCCAAGCAAATTATTGGTCATTTTTAAATATATTTTACACATTGACAATATATAATGCAGTGCAGTGTTGATTTAAAGAAAATAATCTTGAATTACACCAAGAGAACTAAAATTTTATGGGTGAAATGGCCCCATGGGGTGACTTCTCTTCCACCCCAATGCCTTCTCTTCTCCTCCACCCCCATTCTAATTCCCATCATCATCATCATCCAGGAGCCTTCTATATACACACCTCAAAGTAAGTGTACTTTACTACCTTTTTTGTTGATTTTAGGCAATTTTCAGTGAGATGGAACCAATTACCCAAAAACCCATTGAAACAATGGTTTCGGTTAACGAGCAACTTCTGGAACGAATTGTGCTCGTTAACCGAGGGACCACTGTACAGAACCTATGGGATTTATTCTAATTGGTTCCAGACACCCAAGACCCAACCCCAATTTTCCCATTTTATGCCCATTTAGACCCACTAAAGATATAGATAATGTTATGGTAAGTATCAGAAACACACATAGGCATGGCTAGGTTTATTACAAAGTGATGAAAAGGGTACGCCTAATACTGTAGTCCACAAAACATGTTGCTATGCTTTCTTAATTTGAGTCCCTTGTCTGAGGAGTCCGTTTTCTCATCGCTTCAGGACGCCTGAGTCCTCCATTTTCTCTCAATCTTAGAGTGCACCCGAGACTTCGTTATTCCTTAGTATTGTCACAGAATTTGAAATTGCAACTGGGGTTGCAATTGTTGAGGCAACTTAGATATGTCTGATTACAGCAAATGTGTTATTGTCAATTTGAAGATGAAAGATTTTATCCTCAATAGATGTAGGTGAAGCAAGGGGGTAACATTACACCTAGAGGCAACTGCGTGATAACGAAATTCTTGGTTTTAAAAATGCGCTATAACAGCAGGTGTGCAGATTTTGATGGAGGCGTGATAACGAAAATCACAATAATGAAGTGCGCTATAACCAGGGGATGACTGTACTGGCATACCTCCAGTATGATATTTGGACAGTTTGCATAAAAATTATCAATAAGTCTATAGACTCTATACGATCAGACCCAAAACAATATGTTGTTGAAGAACATGTTACATTAATTAACATTAGTAGAACTTTAGAACATTTGGAGAGTACAGTACAGTACACGTACAGGGAGTGGGACAATTTGTCTTCAAATGACCCCCCCCCCCCCCCCCACCACCAACAAAAAAATAATACAAGTTTTATGTTATTTAAAACACTAACATATTATTAAATCATGAAAACACCTGATGTACTCATGACAGGGTCAAGTTTTTAGTCACGAGGATGGGTTTTTAGTCCAAATCTTAAACATGCACATTATTTCTGTAGGGTTGAAGTTCATACATGCGCAAAGGGCAAAAGGCCTCACCGTGTCACTTGATGTTAAGCAGGTTATAACGTGTCTTGAAGCATGAACCTTATCCTTTGCTTGTTTGAATGTCTTGCTGACTGCTAGTTCCATCTTCATTAGTAACGAAATCATATAACCACGTTTTTTTCATGACTCTTCAAAATTATCAAGCTCAGATTTCCTTGTTTTGATAAAATTAATTATCCACTGTGCAGTACTGTAGTTTCTCCATTTTCTCAATAATAGGATCTTTCCTGCTTACACAAGCCACTTAGCATTTATATACAGGAGCAGATGCTTTTGCACTGGCATGAATCTTTTCTTATGAATTGTACTAACTGTGGATACATTCACATTGTACTTCCTCACCTTGGTAGTACTGGCATCATCCTTTTGCTTATTTAACACTTAAATTTTCTACAGCAGTAATCACTTTTCTGTTTGTTTACAATTTGCACTTCACTTGGACTAGCAGGTGTTTTAAGTATTGGAGCCATAGTAAAATTTTGGACGAAACCACAAATTTCCAAAGAAAATGTAGTGATAGCACTTTTAATGTGTACCTCTCCTCAGCTGTAGCTGGGTGGGGGAGTGTGGCACATTGGTCCTCACCAACTCATCATACCCAAGTGGCGCTGTGATATGTTCACATGTGTGTATATGAATTTCTCAAAGAGTTGATGGAGATTTGTCATATTTTTCTGATGCACATTGTTGATAAAGCAGTGTGTGGGGATGCATTAGGCAGGGGCCCACTACAGAATATAAAACATACAGTATGTGGCAGACAAGTGGACCTCCTGATATATTCTCATTTTTACGTAATTAGTACCGAAACAAATTGTATCCAGCATGTCACAAAAGCTTTAGTTTAGTGGACTACACTTGAATCAGGATTCCACTAAGCAGGTAATCTACATTGCATCATTTCTTGTAGGAAAACCTTATTTGTATGAACAGTATTATCCTACCACCAATTATTGTACAGTACAGTACGGTACAGTATTCCTCTTGGGGGTGGAGAATTCTGCTTTCCGGTGCTTGATGACGTCTGTCTCTTATAGGTTACTTGAAATGTTCCATGACCCATAAAATGTGTAAAAGAGGCCACAATTTTGTCATTCTTTAAATGTTATAAAAGTCTAATAATATTATCTACAAGTGTATAAAAAAAATACTTTTCATTGTTTCTATGTCTAATATATTTTGTTTCAGTTTTCAACATGAAGCACTTTTTTGAGAAGAGTGCTGACAATTGACATGGAACACATGGAAAGGTAATCATTAAAAAAAACGTTATTATTATCGTATGCCATTGTTCATATTTTAGTTTGATAGTTGTCTTACACAAACCAAAGTAAATCAAAGAAATATAAATATTGCATCATAGTTAATGGAGGACTTTGCATCTTAATGGATGAGAATGGCCAAGTATCATTTATATATAAATGGTCAAGAAATCCTTACATATAAATGGTCAAGAATTCCTTACATATAAATGGTCAAGAATTCCTTACATATAAATGGTCAAGAATTCCTTACATATAAATGGTCAAAAATTCCTTACATATAAATTGTCAAGAATTCCTTACATATAAATGGTCAAGAATTCCTTACATATAAATGGTCAAGAATAATTTACAGTATATATAAATGGTCAAGAATCCCTTACATATAAATGGTCAAGAATAATTTATATATAAATGGTCAAGAATCCCTTACATATAAATGGTCAAGAATAATTTATATATAAATGGTCAAGAATTCCTTAAATATAAATGGTTAAGAATCCTTACATATAAAACATTGTGTGTAACCCCATGCACTAAGACTTCCATTTGTTGCAGTGTGCCCAAGAGCTAATATAAAGGCAGGAAATCAAATCCTTTACACCAGTTGGGAGCTAAATGCACATCTAATCATTTCTGAGGCAAAAACTTTACCAAGTGAGTTACACAACCACCAAGATTTCCTTTATAACCTAAAATGGTATAAAGCATAATACAACATGACATAATTTTGAGTTGAATAATAGAAACCCATTACTTAACAAAAATCAATGAAGCAATACATCATATCAGTAGGTCACCTCTCAGCAGTACATGGTACTATTTGTAGAGAAATTGATAAAGATAAAAGGAATGCCACCTGCAGCTAAGTGGTTTCATCATCCAACTCTAACTACAATTCACCGAAACATCTCAGAGACTTGTGGGGGGGAGGAGGGTTACAAAATATTAATGGACTATACAAATCCAGCCTAACCTAGGGATGTGTGATGCTAGGAAGTAATCATTTCATCTACATTTAAAACATGGGTGTCATTGAATAAACACTAAAAAAAATTTTAATTTACAGTTTACTGATATGTTGTTTGATAATAGACCTATGTACTGATAGTCCAGGAGCAAGACCCCCAAAAGGGACTTAGTTTTTGAGTAGGTCGAGTCAACAGGATAACATTTGTCTTTAGGGCTAAAACTAGGCTTTGGGGTGTGGAGATCATGAAACCATGTGATGCCATTGTCAAATATGAGTGCGAGTTGCATATGGCCCCATTTTCAAAAATGGCTGACGTTCCATCATGAGTCAGCATCTCTGGAACTATGTGACTGAAGATGATGATTATGGTGTCAAACTATATGTTTTTTGGATCATTGAATCTGATAAACATAAAATAAGATCAATTAGACAAACGGCCATTTTTTAAACATTCGGGTTACTTATTAGTAACCCGAAAGCGCCCTCCGAGCCATAATCCATTTTTTTAAACCAAATTTTGGCTAGATATACCGTATATACTCGTCTATAACCCCCCTTCGTATATAGGTCGACCCCGATTTTATGACCAAGAAATCGTTAATTTATGATATTCCTCGTTTATAGGTCGACCCAAGTTTTTGAGGGTAAAGGAACAACAAAACCTTCAGAGAAACACTACGTCCTATAAACTTGTTTACCATTTATTATCACGACACTTTACACTGAAACGCGGGTAGTTTCAACAAAAATATTGCATATTTCCATTCAAGTATTTATTCAAGTCAATTAGGAGGGAATATTATTGTAATACAACAGTTTTTTAACTAAACCATTCGAAAAGTGATTACGGTAACATCTTTTGAACGAAAGAAAGCGAGTCTTTGTTTTCGTCTCGATTTTATCCCACTTTCCACTGTAATACGTATGTCATTTCAGTAAAAAATATTACATTTCCATGAATGTATTATATCAAGCACAGTATAAATAGAATATCATTGTAATATAACAGAATTTTAAACGAAAACTATTAAAAAAACGAATAGCATCTCAAGAACATCGGAAGCTTAGGTAAAGTCTTTTGTTTTCGACATGTATTTTATCCTATTTTACATTGAAATACATCACGTTTCAGCAAAACTACTATTTATTTCCGAGAATATATTCATTCAGGCGCAGTTTAGGTAAAATATACATGTGATGTAACAGTTTTTTAACTGAAAACGATTCGAAAAACACGTACCCTCTAGCCCTGTTCAAGGAGAGGACTGGGAGGAGCTGTTTGGTGCTGCAGACGATGACAAGGAAAATGATTTTGATGGATTTTAATGAAAATATTCAGAAATATGGTATCGTAATATTTATTCAAGTCAATTAGGATATTATTGTAATACAATACAACAGTTTTTAACTAAACCATTCGAAAAGTGATTACGGTAACATCTTTTGAACGAAACAAAGCGAAAGTCATTGTTTTCATCACAATTTTATCCCACTTTCCACTGTAATACGTACGTCATTTCAGCAAAAAATATTACATTTCCGTGAAGGTATTATGTCAACCACAGTATGAATAGAATATCACTAATATAACAGTATTTTAACCGAAAACTATTAAAATACGAGTAACATCTCTTGAACATCGGAAGGTCAGGTAAAGTCTTTTGTTTTCATGTAGTTTATCCTAATTTACATTGAAATACATCACGTTTCAGCAAAACTACTATTTATTTCTGAGAATATGGAAATGTAATATTTTTGCTGAATGACGTACGTATTATAGTGGAAAGTGGGATAAAATCGTGACAAAAACAATGACTCGCTTTCTTTCGTTCAAAAGATGTTACCGTAATCGAATGGTTTTCAGTTAAAACTGTTATATTACAATAATATTCTATCCTAATTCACTTGTGATATAAAAGTTTTTTAACTGAAAACGATTCGAAAAACACGTGTACTGTCTAACTGATACGGCAGAGCCCTGGTCGCGGAGGCTTTGTGTTTGCATCGGCCCTTCTTAAGCAGCTTTTAATTTTAGCGTACGTTGAAATTGTGTTTACCGGTGTATTCTTATTTTCTTGCTTCTTATTTTCCAGAAATATGACAAGTTTTTATATAATACAATGTTACGGTACTTTTAATTTACAAGTATTCATTTTTAAAAATACAGAAGACACCAAACAAATACTAGTACAGTACGGTTATTTGCGTGACTCTCCCGCCAAAAAAGACCAAACAGCTGGTACTCTCTCCCTCAGCCCTACCAAAAATAGCCCAACGACATCTTTCTTGTTTATTCTCTTCCAATTTCTCACTTTAACTGGTATTTTTTACTTCATATTGCCTACATCAGATAAACTACATTAATTGAGGTTAGATATTGTTATAAATTTGATTACCGGGTCCTGGCAGGTACCGTTAGAACCACCTGACCCTACCAACAGTGTTGCAAGTCAGACAGCAATTTTTTTTTTTACATTTTTGGTGTCTCCATTTGTTAATTTTTTTTCTGTGGGGTTTGCACAATAGTATACTGTTTTTCCTACAGTATTGTAAAACAATTTGGGAAAAGAAATACTCGGTAACTTAAAATTTTAAAAGGAAAATTTTGAAACTGGCAACTGTATGTAGATGACCTGACTCGCATCATATTGATGTTTCAAATTTAATTAACAAAAATTTATGTATCTATAAACAAACTTTTAAAAATGAATACTTTATGTTTTACATACTCCTGTGCATACCATACCATGCATTTGGCTACTTTGGGCTTGCTATGATGACGCAAGAGATCTGCCCTGGCAACTGTACCGACACTCACAGCGGGTGGTGCGTTGGTGCGTCGTTTCCATTGTTTACTGGTAGTTACTGGTAAATATTTTTCAACCTAACGAAACTATTACCCGTATAGAGGTCGACCCCCAACTTTTTGCCCAAAAATTTGGTCTTAAGAACTCGTGCTATACACGGGTATATACGGTATGTAACTTTATTCATTTATTGAAACTCATTTACATGCACACACTGTCCTAAGGGTAAAGCTGTACACTCAACCCTCACTTTACGCGTTTCCACGTTTACACAGTGCCCTGCCAGAACCCAGGATGCTCACATTCCGCGGTGGGTGTACCCCTTTACATGGGTGAAGTATAATTTTTTTATTTAGCTCATAAAATTCATACAAATTATCCGGCCAGAATATAATTTACATTGCTGGAATTCTTACAATTTGATGATCATTTTGAATATAAACATCATAGATTTTGCATTAGACATACAAATTTTATATATAATGTTTACTCTGAGTAAATATGTTATCTTTTGTGCAAAATATATGACATTTATATTCAAAATATTCCTGGTCTTACAAGGAATCCAGCAATGTCTATTATATTATCCTAACTTTAGTCAGATTTATTATTTATTACTAAAAAGGTAAACAGTCTGGTATTCCTACACATTCATCTGGTAGGGAGGGTTGGTGGGGGGTGGGAGGGAGGGACCGGCGACCAACCACCTGGCACTTGGTCAGAGTGTGAAGAATATTTTTTTTTTTATTAACTGAAGATATTTGTTTTAGCTCATAAAATTCATACAAATTATCCAGCCAGAATATAATTTACATTGCTGGAATTCTTACAATTTGATGATCATTTTGAATATAAACATCATATATTTTGCATTAGACATACAAATTTTAGATATTATGTTTACTCTGAGTAAATATGTTATCTTTTGTGCAAAATATATGACATTTATATTCAAAATATTCCTGGTTTTACAAAGAATCCAGCAATGTCAATTATATTATCCTAACTTTAATCTGAGGTATTATTTAATACTAAATGTTAAAATCTAGTTTTTTCACCCAACCTTTCTCTTGAAGGGAGGGTTGGTGGGGGGGGAGGGTTGGGAGGGACTGACCATCTGGCACTTGGAAGAGGGGGGGAGGCAAGGTGGGGTACTTTGAATGACAGATAGTGTAGTGAAGAATATTTTTTTTTTTATTAACTGAAGATATTTGTTTTAGCTCATAAAATTCATACAAATTACCCGGCCAGAATATAATTTACATTGCTGGAATTCTTACAATTTGATGATCATTTTGAATATAAACATCATAGATTTTGCATTAAACATACAAATTTTAGATATAATGTTTACTCTGAGTAAATATGTTATCTTTTGTGCAAAATATATGACATTTATATTCAAAATATTCCTGGTCTTACAAGGAATCCAGCAATGTCAATTATATTATCCTAACTTTGAGGTACTATTTATTACTATAACTGGTTTTCCCCCCAAAATTTCTCAGAGAGGGAAGAGCCAGCAAGTGTGGTGTGAGAAGAGGGGGAGGGAGTCGAGTCCATTATTTAAATGGACATTAACTTGGCGACTGTATTTCTCTATTTCTCTTAAGTATTAATTGTGTGCATGTACCATCATAAAATTAAGATGTTATTTTTACTAGAACATAGGTATTGTGTTGGAAAAAGTGGAGTTTGGGGGTCAGCTGGTCTCTATTTCATTTAATCCCATGTGTTATGTTATTCACTGTACGCGTTTCTCACTTCCGCGGTACCCTGTGGGTTACATTAACCGCATAAAGTGAGGGTTGACTGTACTGTACATGTAATCAAAATAATGTACCTGTACAAAATGATTACTAAAATTTTTGTCATGTTTACATTCAAATTAATCACTATCTTATAAAAATTCCAGCAATGTAAATTATATTCTCCCAGGTCAGTTCTACAGCATGACATTTTATAAGCAAAAAACAAAAACTCAATCTAAAGGACATAAATAAACAAATAAACACTTCACTAGACCTTTGGCGCTAACTCAAACATGCCACTGTCACCCCTCCCTTGCCCCACCCCCCCTCCCAGCAAGGGTTTGGTGGTTATACAGTAGGCTTTAAGTTTTAATCTTATATAATATCACAGACTAAAATTAGGAGAATATAATTTGCATTGCTGAAATCCTTGCAAAACAGTGAATAATTTGAATATAAACATCATATATTTTGCACAAGAGATAAAAATTTTAGTACATTAGTGTACTGTAATACATTTTATAATGTAAAGTTTTTCAACTGTATTTTTGGGTACATTTATATAAATTTACATTTATTTTCATTCATTTACATGCACACACCATACTAAAAGAAAAGTAAAAGAAATAAATGACCTCAGTGCAAACCTGTACAGTACATGTACTAAATGATTACGGCACTAAATTTTTTATGTCTAGTGCAAATTATAGCTTGTTTACATTCATATTAATCACTACAGGTATCTTAAAAGAATCCCAGCAATGTAAATTATATTCTCCCAGGTAATTTCACTGGCATTTTATAAGAAAGAAGCTTAGTCACTGAAGGACTGATAAATAAACACACATTAGACCTTGGGCGCCAACTGTCAAACATATCACCTCACCTCCCCCCCCCCCCCCCATGCTCCCTCCCTCTCTCCCATCTGCCCAACCAGGGTTTTAGGCTTACAGTTTTATCTTATATAATATCTCAGACTAAAGTTAGGAGAATATAATTTGCATTGCTGGAATCCTTGCAAGACAGCGAATAATTCGAATATATCAACGCCATATATTTTGCACGAGATAAAAATTAATCACCCATATCACATTACAGTACTGATTTAAGAGTAAGAGTGTATATGTACTGTATACCTGTACAGTGGTCCGTTGGTTAACGAACGCAATTCGTTCCACAGAGTCGTTCGTTAACCAAAAATTTTGTTAACCGAATCCATTGTTTCAATGGGATATTGGTTAATTTGTTCCAGCTCACAGAAAAGTACATACAAAGTAAAAAAAAGTGCAGTAAAGTACACTTACTTTGTGGTGTGTATGTAGAAGGTTCCTGGTTGATGATGATGGGAATTAGAAGTAGGGGTGGAGGAGAAGGGAGAAGAGAAGGAAGTGGGGATGGAGGAGAAATCACCTTTCAGTGGACCCATGCTTGATGCCTCATTTCACCAATAAAATTTTAAGTTCAATAGGTGCAATTCAAGATTATTTTATTTTAATCAACACTGCACTGCACTATATATTATCAATATATTAACTAAATTTCAGAATGGGTGTACAAAAAACTACAGCTCCTCCCCGACTTATGACTGGGTTAGGGACCCAAATCCAGGTCGTAAGTCGAAATGGTCGTAAGTCAGAAATGCTTAAATTATACATAGAAAATCGAAAATGGGCGTCTCTTTTTCTTCTCAGCACCACAAAACTCTCACTTTTAAGCTTGCCAGCCATTTTAAAGTGAATTACAAACAAAATTTTGTCCGTACACAGCGCAATCACTGACATTAGGACTCAAAAATATGTAATTTGACAAAATTTTGGTACAACTGAGGCAGGTCGTAAGTGCGGGTGGTTGTAAGTCGAGTAGGTCGTAAGTAGGGGAGGAGCTGTAGTTCCCTGTACTGCATATATTATCAATATGTTCACTAAATTTTAAAATGACTAATAATTTTAACATGAAAAATGCAAAAATATTAAAGAGCACAACTTTCTTGATATTTATTCCACTGGAAACGAATGTAAACATAAAACGGATTACTGAATTGGCAGACTTGCCCATCAGCTGATTAGCTGATGCTCACAACAAAACGTGTTTGTCGTAAGGATTTCGTTTATCAAAGTTTTGTTCGTTAACCGAATTGAAGATCCTTATGGGAGGTAATTCGTGAACCGACATTTTTAATTGAACCGTTCGTTAACCAAGGGATCACTGTATATACCGTATATACTCGTCTATAACCCCCCTCGTTTCTAGGTCGACCTTGATTTTTTGACCAAGAAATCGTTAATTTATGATATTCCTCATTTATAGGTCAACCCATGTTTTTGAGGGTAATGGAACAACGAAACCATCAGTAAAAACACTCTACGTCCTATAAACTGAGGCTCGCCGTGCCTGAAACACCGAGTGGCGAAGGCAAATTGTTTACCATTTATTATTACGACACTTTACACTGAAAAGCGGGTAGTTTCAACAAAAATATTGTATATTTCCATTCAAGTATTTATTCAAGTGAATTAGGAGGGAATATTATTGTAATACAACAGTTTTTTAACTAAACCATTCGAAAAGCTATTACGGTAACATCTTTTGAACGAAAGAAAGCAAAAGTCATTGTTTTCGTCACGATTTTATCCCACTTTCCACTGTAATACGTACGTAATTTCAGCAAAAATATTACATTTCCGTGAATGTATTATATCAAGCACAGTATGAATAGAAAATCATTGTAATATAACAGTATTTTAACCAAAAATTATTAAAAAAACGAGTAGCATCTCAAGAACATTGGAAGCTTAAGTAAAGTCTTTTGTTTTCGTCATGTATTTTATCCTATTTTACATTGAAATACATCACGTTTCAGCAAAACTACTATTTATTTCCGAGAATATATTCATTCAGGACCAGTTTAGGTAAAATATATGTGTGATTTAACAGTTTTTTAACTGAAAACGATTCGAAAAACACGTACCCTCTAGCCCTGTTCAAGGAGAGGACTGGGAGAAGCTGTTTGGTGCTGCAGACGATGACAGGAAAATGATTTTGAAGGATTTTAATGAAAATATTCAGAAATATGGTATCGTAGTATTTATTCAAGTCAATTAGGATAGAATATTATTGTAATACAACAGTTTTTTAACTGAAAACCATTCGAAAAGTGATTACGGTAACATCTTTTGAACGAGAGAAAGCGAGTCATTGTTTTCGTCACGATTTTATCCCACTTTCCACTGTAATATGAACGTCATTTCAGCAAAAATATTACATTTCCGTGAATGCATTATATCAAGCACAGTATGAATAGAATACCATTGTAATATAACAGAATTTTAACCCAAAACTATTAAAATAACGAGTAACTTCTCTTAAACATCGTAAGGTTAGGTAAAAATCATCTGTTTTCGTCATGTATTTTATCCTATTTTACATTAAAATACATCACGTTTCAGCAAAACTACTATTTATTTCCGAGAATATATTCATTCAGGCGCAGTTAAGGTAAAATATACATGCGATGTAACAGTTTTTTAACTGAAAATGATTCGAAAAACACGTGTACCATCTAGCTGATACACAACAGCTGGTGGTGCGTCATGCGTCGTTGTAAACAATAGGAGGGTGAAGTAGATTACCGGGTATTATATTAAGTGTGAAATATCGAAAAAGATTTTATTACCGGTATTTTTTGTAGATCAATGAGAACTGTGATACCGTATATGATATGATAGGTTAGCCTGTTCTAAGAACTTCAACATAGACAACTGAAAGCACGTTGTAAGGTAATTTAGCCTATTGTAAGTTGGTGAGCTTCATTTGCTGAAGGAACTGCACAACTTTTCATTACTAATTAGTACATATTTTACGTTTCCATTGTTTACTGGCAGTGAATGGTAAATATTTTCCATGTCTGAAGCTAAAAGTTGCTCCTCGCCCTTCCCATCATGCACGGGTTCAACCTAACAAAACTATTACGCATGTATAGGACGACCCCCAATTTTTTGCCAAAAGAATTCGTCTTAAAAACTCGAACTATACCTGAGTATATATATATATATATATATATATATATATATATATATATATATATATATATATATATATATATATATATATATATACAGTGGGGTATGCTATAACGAACAGATCCTACTACGAATATTCCTATAACGAACGGTTTTACCTATAAAATTGAGAATGCTATAACGAACGAAACTCCTACAACGAACATAATTTAATTTTTTTTTTTCTAATTTATTGTTTTATTATTACAAATATTAATGATATTCTTTATTTCAGGGGTTTAGATGCATATTTATGCACTTTTTTACAATTTTTACAATTTTATATTATATTTTTCAGTGTTAAGTGGTTGTATTTGGGGGCCTGGAACGGATTAATCCTATAACGAACGAATGCTATAACGAACAAGGTTCTAGAACAAAGTAGATTCGTTATAGCATACCCCACTGTATATATATATATATATATATATATATATATATATATATATATATATATATATATATATATATATATATATATATATATATATATATATATATATATATATATAAAGATTAAAATTCCTATTTATTACATTTCCCCCCATGAATTTGGGTCAGAAAAATTATCTCATAATAATGCTTACATAGACAGGATTTTACAGAACAAAGGGTCGTGGCCAATTAAAAACGTAGCCAACTGGGATTTTCACAAAGCCAATATGGTGCTACCTATCCTTCTATGTAACTTGCACTAAAAGTCCACTTTTAACTAAAAGCAGCAGGAATATACGGTAGGGAAGGGTTAAAGTAGAGTGGTAGGGAAGGGTTAAAGTAGAGTGGTAGGGAAGGGTTAAAGTAAAGTGGTAGGGAAGGGTTAAAGTAGAGTGGTAGGGAAGGGTTAAAGTAGAGTGGTAGGGAAGGGTTAAAGTAGAGTGGTAGGGAAGGGTTAAAGTAGTGGTAGGGAAGGGTTAAAGTAGAGTGGTAGGGAAGGGTTAAAGTAGAGTGGTAAGGAAGGGTTAAAGTAGAGTGGTAGGGAAGGGTTAAAGTAGAGTGGTAGGGAAGGGTTAAAGTAGAGTGGTAGAGAAGGGTTAAAGTAAAGTGGTAGGGAAGGGTTAAAGTAGAGTGGTAGGGAAGGGTTAAAGTAGAGTGGTAGAGAAGGGTTAAAGTAAAGTGGTAGGGAAGGGTTAAAGTAGAGTGGTAGGGAAGGGTTAAAGTAAAGTGGTAGGGAAGGGTTAAAGTAAAGTGGTAGGGAAGGGTTAAAGTAGAGTGGTAGGGAAGGGTTAAAGTAGAGTGGTAGGGAAGGGTTAAAGTAGTGGTAGGGAAGGGTTAAAGTAGAGTGGTAGGGAAGGGTTAAAGTAGAGTGGTAGGGAAGGGTTAAAGTAGAGTGGTATGGAAGGGTTAAAGTAAAGTGGTAGGGAAGGGTTAAAGTAAAGTGGTAGGGAAGGGTTAAAGTAAAGTGGTAGGGAAGGGTTAAAGTAGTGGTAGGGAAGGGTTAAAGTAGTGGTAGGGAAGGGTTAAAGTAGAGTGGTAGGGAAGGGTTAAAGTAGAGTGGTATGGAAGGGTTAAAGTAAAGTGGTAGGGAAGGGTTAAAGTAGTGGTAGGGAAGGGTTAAAGTAGAGTGGTAGGGAAGGGTTAAAGTAGAGTGGTAGGGAAGGGTTAAAGTAGAGTGGTAGGGAAGGGTTAAAGTAAAGTGGTAGGGAAGGGTTAAAGTAGAGTGGTAGGGAAGGGTTAAAGTAGAGTGGTAGGGAAGGGTTAAAGTAGAGTGGTAGGGAAGGGTTAAAGTAGAGTGGTAGGGAAGGGTTAAAGTAGTGGTAGGGAAGGGTTAAAGTAGAGTGGTAGGGAAGGGTTAAAGTAGAGTGGTAGGGAAGGGTTAAAGTAAAGTGGTATGGAAGGGTTAAAGTAGTGGTAGAGAAGGGTTAAAGTAAAGTGGTAGGGAAGGGTTAAAGTAAAGTGGTAGGGAAGGGTTAAAGTAAAGTGGTAGGGAAGGGTTAAAGTAAAGTGGTAGGGAAGGGTTAAAGTAGAGTGGTAGGGAAGGGTTAAAGTAGTGGTAGGGAAGGGTTAAAGTAGAGTGGTAGGGAAGGGTTAAAGTAGAGTGGTAGGGAAGGGCTAAAGTAGTGGTAGGGAAGGGTTAAAGTAGTGGTAGGGAAGGGCTAAAGTAGAGTGGTAGGGAAGGGTTAAAGTAAAGTGGTAGGGAAGGGTTAAAGTAAAGTGGTAGGGAAGGGTTAAAGTAAAGTGGTAGGGAAGGGTTAAAGTAGTGGTAGGGAAGGGTTAAAGTAAAGTGGAAGGGAAGGGTTAAAGTAAAGTGGAAGGGAAGGGTTAAAGTAAAGTGGAAGGGAAGGGTTAAAGTAAAGTGGTAGGGAAGGGTTAAAGTAGAGTGGTAGGGAAGGGTTAAAGTAGTGGTAGGGAAGGGCTAAAGTAGAGTGGTAGGGAAGGGTTAAAGTAGAGTGGTAGGGAAGGGTTAAAGTAAAGTGGTAGGGAAGGGTTAAAGTAGTGGTAGGGAAGGGTTAAAGTAGTGGTAGGGAAGGGTTAAAGTAGAGTGGTAGGGAAGGGTTAAAGTAGAGTGGTAGGGAAGGGTTAAAGTAGAGTGGTAGGGAAGGGTTAAAGTAGAGTGGTAGGGAAGGGTTAAAGTAGAGTGGTAGGGAAGGGTTAAAGTAGTGGTAGGGAAGGGCTAAAGTAGAGTGGTAGGGAAGGGTTAAAGTAGAGTGGTAGGGAAGGGTTAAAGTAAAGTGGTAGGGAAGGGTTAAAGTAGTGGTAGGGAAGGGTTAAAGTAGAGTGGTAGGGAAGGGTTAAAGTAGTGGTAGGGAAGGGTTAAAGTAGAGTGGTAGGGAAGGGTTAAAGTAAAGTGGTAGGGAAGGGTTAAAGTAGAGTGGTAGGGAAGGGTTAAAGTAGAGTGGTAGGGAAGGGTTAAAGTAGAGTGGTAGGGAAGGGTTAAAGTAGTGGTAGGGAAGGGTTAAAGTAGAGTGGTAGGGAAGGGTTAAAGTAGTGGTAGGGAAGGGTTAAAGTAGAGTGGTAGGGAAGGGTTAAAGTAGAGTGGTAGAGAAGGGTTAAAGTAGAGTGGTAGGGAAGGGTTAAAGTAAAGTGGTAGGGAAGGGTTAAAGTAGAGTGGTAGGGAAGGGTTAAAGTAAAGTGGTAGGGAAGGGTTAAAGTAAAGTGGTAGGGAAGGGTTAAAGTAGAGTGGTAGGGAAGGGTTTAAGTAGAGTGGTAGGGAAGGGTTAAAGTAAAGTGGTAGGGAAGGGTTAAAGTAAAGTGGTAGGGAAGGGTTAAAGTAGAGTGGTAGGGAAGGGTTAAAGTAAAGTGGTAGGGAAGGGTTAAAGTAGTGGTAGGGAAGGGTTAAAGTAGAGTGGTAGGGAAGGGTTAAAGTAGTGGTAGGGAAGGGTTAAAGTAGTGGTAGAGAAGGGTTAAAGTAAAGTGGTAGGGAAGGGTTAAAGTAAAGTGGTAGGGAAGGGTTAAAGTAGTGGTAGGGAAGGGTTAAAATAAAGTGGTAGGGAAGGGTTAAAGTAAAGTGGTAGGGAAGGGTTAAAGTAGTGGTAGGGAAGGGTTAAAGTAGAGTGGTAGGGAAGGGTTAAAGTAGAGTGGTAGGGAAGGGTTAAAGTAGAGTGGTAGAGAAGGGTTAAAGTAAAGTGGTAGAGAAGGGTTAAAGTAAAGTGGTAGGGAAGGGTTAAAGTAAAGTGGTAGGGAAGGGTTAAAGGAAAGTGGTAGGGAAGGGTTAAAGTAAAGTGGTAGGGAAGGGTTAAAGGAAAGTGGTAGGGAAGGGTTAAAGGAAAGTGGTATGGAAGGGTTAAAGTAGTGGTAGGGAAGGGCTAAAGTAGTGGTAGGGAAGGGTTAAAGTAAAGTGGTAGGGAAGGGTTAAAGAAAAGTGGTAGGGAAGGGTTAAAGGAAAGTGGTAGGGAAGGGTTAAAGTAAAGTGGTAGGGAAGGGTTAAAGTAAAGTGGTAGGGAAGGGTTAAAGTAAAGTGGTAGGGAGGGGCTAAAGTAGAGTGGTAGGGAAGGGTTAAAGTAGTGGTAGGGAAGGGTTAAAGTAGTGGTTATGGAAGGGTTAAAGTAGTGGTAGGGAAGGGTTAAAGTAGTGGTTATGGAAGGGTTAAAGTAGTGGTAGGGAAGGGTTAAAGTAAAGTGGTAGGGAAGGGTTAAAGTAAAGTGGTAGGGAAGGGTTAAAGTAGTGGTAGGGAAGGGTTAAAGTAGTGGTAGGGAAGGGTTAAAGTAGTGGTAGGGAAGGGTTAAAGTAGTGGTAGGGAAGGGTTAAAGTAGTGGTAGGGAAGGGTTAAAGTAGAGTGGTATGGAAGGGTTAAAGTAAAGTGGTAGGGAAGGGTTAAAGTAAAGTGGTAGGGAAGGGTTAAAGTAAAGTGGTAGGGAAGGGTTAAAGTAGAGTGGTATAGAAGGGTTAAAGTAAAGTGGTAGGGAAGGGTTAAAGTAAAGTGGTAGGGAAGGGTTAAAGTAGTGGTAGGGAAGGGTTAAAGTAAAGTGGTAGGGAAGGGTTAAAGTAGAGTAGTAGGGAAGGGTTAAAGTAGAGTAGTAGGGAAGGGTTAAAGTAGAGTGGTAGGGAAGGGTTAAAGTAGAGTGGTAGGGAAGGGTTAAAGTAGAGTGGTAGGGAAGGGTTAAAGTAGAGTGGTAGGGAAGGGTTAAAGTAGAGTGGTAGGGAAGGGTTAAAGTAGAGTGGTAGGGAAGGGTTAAAGTAGTGGTAGGGAAGGGTTAAAGTAGTGGTAGGGAAGGGCTAAAGTAGAGTGGTAGGGAAGGGTTAAAGTAGAGTGGTAGGGAAGGGTTAAAGTAGAGTAGTAGGGAAGGGTTAAAGTAGAGTGGTAGGGAAGGGTTAAAGTAAAGTGGCAGGGAAGGGTTAAAGTAGTGGTAGGGAAGGGCTAAAGTAGAGTGGTAGGGAAGGGCTAAAGTAGAGTGGTAGGGAAGGGTTAAAGTAGAGTGGTAGGGAAGGGTTAAAGTAGAATGGTAGGGAAGGGTTAAAGTAGTGGTAGGGAAGGGTTAAAGTAGAGTGGTAGGGAAGGGCTAAAGTAGAGTGGTAGGGAAGGGTTAAAGTAGAGTGGTAGGGAAGGGCTAAAGTAGAGTGGTAGGGAAGGTTTAAAGTAGAGTGGTAGGGAAGGGTTAAAGTAGAGTGGTAGGGAAGGGTTAAAGTAGTGGTAGGGAAGGGTTAAAGTAGGGTGGTATGGAAGGGTTAAAGTAGAGTGGTAGAGAAGGGTTAAAGTAAAGTGGTAGGGAAGGGTTAAAGTAAAGTGGTAGGGAAGGGTTAAAGTAAAGTGGTAGGGAAGGGTTAAAGTAAAGTGGTAGGGAAGGGTTAAAGTAGAGTGGTAGGGAAGGGTTAAAGTAGTGGTAGGGAAGGGTTAAAGTAGTGGTAGGGAAGGGCTAAAGTAGAGTGGTAGGGAAGGGTTAAAGTAGTGGTAGGGAAGGGTTAAAGTAAAGTGGTAGGGAAGGGTTAAAGTAAAGTGGTAGGGAAGGGTTAAAGTAGTGGTAGGGAAGGGTTAAAGTAGAGTGGTAGGGAAGGGTTAAAGTAAAGTGGTAGGGAAGGGTTAAAGTAGAGTGGTAGGGAAGGGTTAAAGTAAAGTGATAGGGAAGGGTTAAAGTAGAGTGGTAGGGAAGGGTTAAAGTAGAGTGGTAGGGAAGGGCTAAAGTAGAGTGGTAGTGTAATGATCGTGATGATGGCTAACCTGAAAACCTTAAGGATTCATATTACGCTCAAACGTCCACAAAACCTTCTGAGTCCCCCAGTGGAAACATCCCCCGTTTTCTCTGTTTCCCCCGTCTTTGTTTGAAGGGAACTTGGAATATAATCCACGGATTTAGTAGCAGACGCTGTATGTTGGGACCTGTTGCCATCCAACCCTTTGTAATCAATTTAATTTTGCTTTTGATAGCTGAGTCAGAGCATTGTTAGTGAAGATAATAGTAGAGAATGAAAATGAGTTCATAGTCTCAATTTCAACGTCAGAGTGTACAGTAAATTAATTCATCGGAATAGAAGTAGGTGGACTCCCTGGCCTTGTTTGAGTGAGGGCGCCGCGGGCATTTCTACCGTTAGTGAGTGCCCGTCCCTTCATCCATACAGGTATGCCATTCCACGCTGTGTTGTAATTTGCCCTTCTTTAAGTGATTTGACCCAATTAATAGTTGATGGTGCAAGTGTTACAGTAACGTAGTTGATATGCTCTGAGTGAAGTCATATTTACGTCTTTAACGTCCCCTGAAACGTGATGTTGTTGTCACCGGTTAGTGAGTGCCCGTCCCTTCATCCATACAGGTCCCTAACGCAGCCTAGGCCGTGTCTGTAGGGTGGATCTGTGTCCACAATGTCTGGGGAGATGTCCGAGGTCCAGTAGGATCTGTTACCTTCGTGAGACCCGGCCGTCAGACACTTCAGACCACCTATAGCCCCAATAGCTGGCTCGTCTGGCCCTAACGCTCGGCCGGCGAGGTGACGCCAGATCACCAAGCCACACACCACTACCAGCCCCCATCATTGGTGGATGAGTGTCTAACTCAGTAGGGCTATTTGTGTGGTGGAATTAATCCACTGGGATCTCCAGAGTTCGTCGGATAGTACTCCATGGTGGCTGGACCCCATGGCTGTTGCTTGAGTATCACACCTGACGACTGAGTGTTGTAGTGGCAGTTGCCCTAGTATTTATGGTGCTAAGTGACTATAATAGTTGTGTTATTGAGTATGTCCACCCAGTAGGGTTGGAAGTGTTATTATGTCCACCCAGTAATGGGGTGAGTATGTTGAGCCTGAGGGCCTAGTACTAGATTTCGTCTGTTAGCACAAATAAATTCTTTCTTCTAATTTTATATTCATGTTTAAATAAACTTTGTATTTGTATAATTGTGTCTATTATTTACCTACAGTATTTACCGTTATTTCTTCCCTATTGCTTGATACTATCATTACACCTACCCACGAGCCTCCTATCGTCACGCTACCAATGGTGATAAATATAAGAGTAAAAGGAATTGTTACTGGCACACAGAGGCCCTCATAAATGGTGGCAGTAGAAGCCCTCATAGTAGGGAAGGGTTAAAGTAGAGTAGTATAAAGAGCAGGACTTTTTGTGACCATCTTTTAACCATTATTCTCGTAAGTTAGTTACATCTTAATTGTCTTACCATGTGTTTGGTTCTTAAGCCAATTAATTTTACTTTATTTTTTATTTTTTATTATTCTAATTCTTATATCTTGCTGCCCTACTCCTTTTCCTCGGTCTTTCTATAAGTTTCTTTTTAATATATACACCTGAATAATGTTCTTCAATTACCCGATTACATCTTCAAAGTTTTCTGAAATGCTGGTACTGAGTTTCTAAATCTAATACTGTATATGCAAACTGTGGTAAAGGATTAAGTGCTTCGAAGAAATTCTACACGTGCCATCCTACTTGTTGTGGTAAATGTTGAATCTCATCTCAACAAATCAGGAAAAAAACAAAATGGAGGATTATCATAACATTAATATACATTCCCATCTGGTAACCAAAAAAATGGTAATGCACACCCACAAAAACAACCCCTGTCAGTCGTCTTTCCCATCTGTGAAGCCTGAGACTCATGAACCTGTGAATCCCAAACATCACACAGTGTTCCTTCCATAGACCCAACACTGTGTAGTGTCTGGGATTCACAGGTTCATGAGTCTCAGGGTTCACAGATGGGAGAGAAGAGTGACAGGAGTATTTTTGGTGGGTGTACATGTTGAAAAAATGAACAAAGGTTATCAATATGGGACTAAAGTTCAATAGTAAGAGTAAAAATTATATATTAGATGTTCAGACTATGCAATACAATGTTCGATAATAAGTAAGTGAAGGTAGCATGTAAAGGGTAGTTTACATTGGAATTATGGATCAATCTATTGGTGTTGGAGTACTATACAGTACATGACTATGGCAAACACTGTGGGACCTAAATGATAAATTTGTTTGTAATTTAGGATTAATTAGCAGGACCTAAAATCTGTGACTCCTAATAGTGGGTATCACTAATTCTTATGCACTGTTACAGTTTCTTACTCTCTCGCCCTCCACGAAGACAGACACACTGCAAAAATTCAACATATAAATGAGAGATTTACATCAGGAATTATTAACCCTTTTAACTGATATAAAATATAATTTCAAGCTACTGTTATTAGACATTGTAAAATCTGAAGAGTGGTCATATTTTACTCTACATCATTCCTGAAGCTGGACTCTAAAAACCTACTAATATTTTGATAAATTATAATATTATTAATTTTGTTTTAGAATTCCCACAACATCCATTAACTTTAATAGACTTATAAAATGTTCTAAAAAATAAAATACAGAAACTGTAGTTGTAAGTTACACCATTATGACCGATGTGTTAAACACAAGTTTTATACAGTTTGGGGTGAAGTCTGACACCCAGGATGTTTTCTTACATGAAGATCATCAAAATGACCAATTTATTCATATCATACAGAGAACTCTGTTATGTACAGTGACAGAAAGTCATCTATTCACCCTAATTAGATTATGTAGTGAAACGTTGACCTTTATCACCATACTATAGTACAGTAAAACCTCGCTAAGGTGGACTAATTGGGAGGGGGGGGGGGAGGGGTGTCTGGGATAAGATGTTGTCTGCCTTAGAGCAAAAAGTAAAAAAATAAATAAATGTACTTAAACAAAAATCAAGTACAACACTAATGTATCCAATTTTTATGAATGAAATACGTTTTCAATAAAAATTTATTTAAAAAAAGTAATGTACACAAAGAATTGTACACTTACCCCAAAAAATGGAAGGCAGCTCCAGCTGGACATGCCTCTGACCACAAGAGACCTGTAGTCACTCTGAGTCTGAGTGCTTTGAAATTCCATATTTAGCGCATATTTACAAGTGAGCAGCAGCCTTTTCTAACTTTTCAATCACCTTTAATTTTTCGTTCACTGATAAGGTTTTAGGCTTAACCTTCTCACCACCCTTACAGATGCCAAACACTTTCTTAGGGGCTGTTGTTATTGTCTAATTTTTCAATAATAATGCAAAAATATATATGCTACATCAGCCTGCAGCATAATCACATTGCATGTACTGGCAATGTCAAATAAGTTTCAAAGTAAATTTCAACATGTCTAAATGGCAATAAAAAACAATCGATGGAGTGAGAGAGCAGAAGTGATACTATCACGAGCAACTCTAATTTATGACTGAGCGAGTGATGCGTGTCCCTTTGTTTATGAGTGTGTGGAGTGGGTGGATCACGAGGTCTATCCGCCTTGCTCCCTTGAAATTTTGGCTTATGGTGGACATGTCATCGTACAACAAATTATGTCCTACTTTTTTTTTATTATTTTAACATTTGAATTATTTTTGGGCAAATAATTTTGTCTGGCTTAAGCGGGGTCCGCCCTAGCGAGGTTTTACTGTACTTCCAAATTTGTTCTTATCCATAATAAATCTACCATAAAATACTGTACATATTTTTTCAAGGTACAAATACCCTGGTACTGTACTGTACTGTAGTTGCTATCAAGAAACTCATTCACAAAACTGCATTGCAATCCTTTTGTTTTATAAAAATATAAATAAAAGAAATAAATAAATAAATAAACACATGATAATACTGTATATTTTCATTAACTCAATCCCTTGAGCAACACAATCAACATATCAAGTAATAGGAACAATATAAATATATAACAAAAATAAAAGAACAAAATCAGATGAATTAGTGCAATTAAAAGCTGCTGCTGCAAGGGTGCAATAATACTGCAGAGATCTTCAATAAACAATAATACTTTGCCAGCAAATGTCATTACATGAAACAAATTTCAAATATAAGCTTCTCTTATATAAAAATTAACATTAAATAATGCTACTGTACTTACTACTGTACAGTATACAGTAAATGTAGCTAATGTACAGTAAACTTTATAATACATAATCTAAAATAATTTATCTGCTCACAAGCAAAGATAATTAATTAATTTACTTCATAAAATCAAACTACAGTGGCAAATAAACAGTGATAAACATTATCTTCATGTACTGTATAATGGACTGTACAAGACATTTTTAGGTAACTAAAACTGTATTCACAACATCCATAAATATTACAATGTGTGAAGGTATTTCATAGTACTGTAATGTGTTATCAAAACTATTTAATATATACTGTACAGTAATGCTAAATTTTAAGTTGTTATTCTCAATCAAATATCATCAGCATATCAAAATTTGATATTTTCATTAGTTTTCTTAAAATTAATAAATACAGGTTGCATATTATGCTACAGTTGTAAAATTATAACAGAAAATTTAAATAGAACTTGTTTTGCCTTCTCACCATTGTACAGTATTTCATCATAAATTTGATTATCCCATATGGTAGAGATCAATATAGACAGTAAATAGAAATATCAGTAAGTACTCACCGACGTCTCCTTAGTGCATTACTTTGACCTGGGAGCCCAAAGAAGCCACGAGGTATTACCATTTGAGGGCTTCCTCTGGCAGGTCGTGACTTTCCTAGAGCAGAGAGTGAGGAGAGGTGGGCTGCATAGCCATCAGTCAAAACCTGTAATAACAAAAATAGCCACCTTAAACATCATAAAGTGTTGAATGCTGCTCAAAGATTTTACAGAGTGGAGCAAGTGTTAGAGTGTGTTTGGAGGAGGGAAACTAGTTCCCAGTGAAAGTGGGCTCATGCCAATGATGAGTAATGTTGCCATGGTTCTTCATTATCTATATCGATGGACAACTGTGATGGAAAGACATGCAAAAATTTAATTGATGGGATAAAATTCAGCTGGTCCTTGCATATAAAACTACCTTGGCAAGTGACTCAGAGGAAAGAATACGTTTGGTAGAGTGTGTTGTAAGATAACCTTAATAATATATGTGAAGAAAATTAAAAGTAATGAAAGAAGTTAAAAGGCAGACTTAAGATAATTGAAATCAGTTTGAATGGAGACAGAAGCAAGAAGTTTTGGGTCTCTGGAAGGAAATGAATCACAAATGTGAGAGAGAGAGAGAGAGAGAGAGAGAGAGAGAGAGAGAGAGAGAGAGAGAGAGAGAGAGAGTAATGAATGGGTCAACTATGCTGGACAAGTGTGGACCATAAACCCTGGAAGCAAGAGCAAGAAGCAAGTTGGAAGCAACAAAAGTTATTTACTTGAACAATGTGGAGCAAAGAAGATGCAAAGAACCAGGATATGGATAGAAGTAGATGTGGAAATTAAGTGGAGTCAGACAGAGGCAACTTACATGGTGTGGATATATTGAAAGATCTGAAAACAAAAGTTTGGGAAAGAGTTTATAGTTCAAAATTGGATGGTATGTGAGAAGGAAAGACCAAGAAGGAGATGGCAGGATAGGATGAGGGAGGCACTAAATGTGAGAAGGATGGGTGGTGGTGTGTGTTAATAATGGGGACATATATGCTGCCTGGAAGTGGTTTGGATAACTGCATATCATAGAACACTTCTTGATGATCAATAAGCAGGAAAAAACTTATATGACATAAATTAGCTACTCAGCCTTACTCCTTTAATCAAAACTCAAACTAAACATTACCTGTGCATTTGCTTGTTGTTTTTTACTAGCTTTCCCAACAATGTAGATCTGCTCAGATTTAAGACCAATGCTACTATATACAGTAATGTCTTTTGCACTACCATAAGCTGCCATCAGTACTAAAGCATGATCCTGCAGAGAGAAACAAAGAATAAAAATATTAGTACAGTACAAGTCATAAGAAAAGCTTAACCTTTCTATTGAATCATAAAATTTTGATCAATTTTGAAACTAATGTACGTTATGAATTAACGTGAAGTTACTCACTTGGATCAGACCTCGTAGATAATCAGCCTTGTGGCCTAGAGGGTCTCTTGAGAGCCCATCAGCAAAGGATACAAGCCCATGAGGGAAGTTATGCTGTGCGAGCCACGATACGACCTTCTGCTGCTGCATGTCTGGCCGACCAGTCACATAAATTATTAAGTATCCCAACTCTTGCCAGTGCCTGAAATATGATAACTGCTGAAAACATTTCCTATAAGTTTAATCATACTTTCTGTCACTTTTAAGTCTTTTTGTTCTATAATGTGGGATGGCAGTCAGCCACAAATACCAGCTTTCTTTACTCATGTCGTCTCACACAAACAATCATGAAGATATGGAAACCAACCAGTTGGACAACTGCTGCTTCCTGGATGTGCATCCTCCCCATTCTTCCATCCTTTGGTCTTCTCTTTTCCTGCCTGTCATCCATTTCTGATTTATACAATGCTTTTTTACAAACCAAGATATCTACCACTTAAAGAATAGGTTATGTTCCTTGAAAACAATTTTTTTAAAGTTAATTTTCACATCTGAAATTACATAACATATGGGAAAAATAGGGTTTGGCTCTCCAATGACAAGAAAACCCCAATGTCATACAAGAACCTCTCTCTCTCTATCTCTCTCTCTCTCTCTCTCTCTCTCTCTCTCTCGAGAGAGAGAGAGAGAGAGAGAGAGAGAGAGACTGACTTACCTAACAACATCCACAGCTCCAGCTCGTACTTTTGGATCTCGTCCAGTAACAGAAACTGACGCAGTAAAAGATCCATCAACACTAAATACAACACATTCAGTTTTGGGTGGTACAACAGTGAGGTAAAGTGTAGCACTAGTATGGTCACCCCTGGAAGAAAGAGAAATCATCAAGTAAGAAATTCACTTTGAAAGGTAAATAATATTGATTCAGTTTTCATTAAAGAATACACAGTGCTGTACAGTGGGGTATGCTATAACGAATCTAATTGGTTCTAGAACCTTGTTCGTTATAGGATTAATCCGTTCCAGGCCCCCAAATACAACCACTTAACACTGAAAAATATAATATAAAATTGTAAAAATTGTAAAAAAGTGCATAAATATGCATCTAAACCCCTGAAATAAAGAATATCATTAATACTTGTAATAAAAAACAATAAATTAGTAAAAAAACAAAAAAAAAACAATGTTTTTTTTTTTTTTAAATAATGTTCGTTGTAGGAGTTTCGTTCGTTATAGCATTCTCAATTTTATAGGTAAAACCGTTCGTTATAGGAATATTCGTAGTAGGATCCGTTCGTTATAGCATACCCCACTGTATTCTGTTCAAGAAAAATGTAATAAAAATAATAAAACAAAGACAAAAGAAATGATAGTTAGGTCTAGGTACAGTGAGTTCTGCTATAACGCGTGTTTTGATAACGCGAATTTGCTCTAACGTGATTTATGAAGAGAGGAACAATATTTGTATAACGCGAACGCTTGTTTGCTGTAACGAGATTTTTGCTTACTATTTCTCCAATTTTGTGGTATTAACTGTGAATATGGTACAAAGAATATCTCCAAGAAGCGTTCTGGTGATCGAATTCCCAGTGATGATCGTAAAAGAAAGGATATAACACTTGAAGAGAAGCTCGATGTTATCAACCTCAAAATCACCCTTCTCCCCCATCAAGTTACATTCATATTTTTTCAAGGTAAAGTGTTACATTTACTGTATGATTTCATTATTAGATATGAATGCAACATTTATTTAGACTGTGCTATCCTTTGTGTTAGGCTAACTACTAATTTTTTTCGATTTCGAGTAGTAATCTGCACCTAACCCTATTTTCTCCATAAGCCCTGTTATTTCTATTATGCGATTTTCTATAACACGATATTTTACAAGAACACAACTATCGCGTTATAGCAGAACTGACTGTATATGGTAAGTAATTATAACATTAAATAAAATATGTGTAACTATATTCTGTAGATAGTTTGTAGAATATAAACAAATATTTTCATATTGTTTCTTCATATAACTCTTAATATAGACAAAAATATTGGATTTATAGGTATTGTGCAATGCATAAAACTTCTTGTAAAAATCCAGTGGCAAGTACTGTATAACATCATAATAATGATGATTTTTGCAGGCCATAAATACAGATACATTAATTAGATGTGATAATAGTAGGATACTAACCGAACCACCATTTTGACTGGATACATGCCACAGCTGAGAGCTTTGTCTGGTGGGATAGTAAAGGCAATGCGACCATTTTTATCAGTTACTTCTGTAGATATCTGCTGCCAGTCACCACCTGGGGGATCACGCATGATGTGCAGGTCAACTTTTTCACCTGAAAATACAATGGGTTACCATATGACTACAGTATCATCTCCGTTAGCCAGAATCCCTCAAACCCGGAACTCTCCGATAGTCAGAACTGAAATTTGCTCGGAAAATCATTCCCAAAACCGGAATTTTCCCCCAAATTTTGGTTTGGACAACAAATTTTCCGAGCTTCGAGGTTGAAAATCGACAGCATTTTCCGAGAAGGGAAAATTATGGTTTATATATATATATATATATATATATATATATATATATATATATATATATATATATATATATATATATATATTACAGGTTGTACCTCTCTAGTCCGGCATTCTGTGGTCCAGAAACTCCCGTAGTCCGGAACGATTTTAGTTTGTCCAATAGGTAGAAAGGCAGCTTCTTCTTCTTCTTCTTTTTTTTTTTTTTTTTTTTTTTTTTTTTTTTTTTTTTTTTTTTACTTATCTGAATTATTATTACAGGAGTATTAAATTTTTGCCCCGCAGGCCCCAATGTGGGTCAGTGACCTATGCCCGGGTGGGCTAATCCTCGTAAAAAAACAACAACAAAGCCGCGGAAAATTAAGGTTTGTTTACATCCAGCAGTTCGGCTGCTCTCTCTCTCTCTCTCTCTCTGCTTGTCTATACAGAATACAACATTTAACCCTTCAATATATATGAGCAGTAAATAAGTGTTGCTTTCATATTCTTATGTTGAGTAATGACGAATGTTTTCACATGTACGACTTACATACGCGCAGACTCACTTTTTTTTTACCATTAATGGTTAGCTACTTATATTGTTCCATTTATTAACATTAAATAACATTACAGGTACTTCAAGCAACCATATTCATTTTTTTACATTAATTTTACTACAGCTAAACTCAGGGTCTTATTTTCTTCAGTTTTATACGTAGAACCAATCAGTCACTGGTTTCGTAAGCTTTAACATAAACAATGCTGGCAGCCGTCTCGTCTCCTCTAATATTCCACGTATTATTAATAAATTGTATTGTTAATTTTGCACACACACACACATTAATTCAATAAAAACAAATTCAGAAACATTAATTAAAATATATGTGAACAGTAAATAAGTGTTGCTTTCATATTCTTATGTAAAGTAATGATGATATGTTTTCACGTGTGCGTATGCGCACTTACATATGTGATCTCTCTTTTTTCTTTACCATTATTGTTAGCTACTTCTATTGTTCCATTTATTAACATTAAATAACATTACTTAAAACAACCATATTAATTTTACTATAGCCACAACCAAGGTCTTATTTTCTTCAGTTTTATATGTAGAACCAGTCAGTCACTGGCTTTGTAATCAACAAAAACAATGCTGTGTCATTTCCTTGTGTGTTTTAATATTCTACGCATTATTACTGAATTGTATTGTTCATTTTCCACACATAAACATTAAATAAATAAAAAAGACATTCAGTAATAAACAATAATGAATCTTTTGTACATAAGAGAAATGACGCTGTTTACACGATTATGCACGTCGTCTGCACGTTGGCGGGCCGTTCAAACCCATCGAAATTCAAGTTTCCGCCGTCAAAATTTTTATTTATCTATTTTTTTGTGTGTTCCAATAAAATATGTTAAGAATTAAAAACTCGCGAAATTTGAGAAGCTACTATACGACATTTAACCCTTCAATATGTCTTCAAAGAGACCATGATGTAGAGAAAGTGGTGCTAGTGCTTCCAAGCATAAGCACAAGTCACTATCTATCCAGGAAAAGGGTGAATTTCCATGGTCCGGTAATTTCCATGGTCCGGCACCGGTCAGGTCCCGAGGTTGCCGGACTAGAGAGGTACAACCTGTATATATATTTTTTTTTTTTTTTTTGTGGAGGGGGGGGGGGGGTTACTGTACATTTAAATACCCTATTTTATTCTTTATTCTTTTTGGTTAACTGAACAGATGGAATGGTTACCAGCCTATTAGGAATCTTACCAGATAAAGCTACCATATCCAGAGGGCCATACATAAATCGAGCTTGCAAAGATTGCGGTGCTCCTTCTCGCACCAGCACATCGTTACCTCTGTGATTCGCTGCAACATTCTGGAAAGTATATGTACAAGATATTATACACAGGATATTATCAATATCAGCTTCCGTAAATACAGGAAAATATTTGTCCAAAATTGTAGCATTAAAATTCCTTCACAAAACAACATCTTTTGTTTAGGTGATCCATGACCCTATACAAATAGTCTGATGGTCTGGTCTGGTCTTTCTACATCCAGGAGTTGGTGGTTGGGACTGATTCAAGAATTAGTTACACTTGTCACACTCAAATCCCAAAACAGATCCTTAAAAGCAAAAGTTCCCAGTAGAAGGTGAATTCAACAAGTGGAAGAGTCACACAAGCCATGAGTTCCCTATCTGGCAGTTATCTACGAGAAGTGAAGAATGAATATGCAAACATAAAAAATATTGGGAGAAATATACATAGAATCTGGTGATCCCTCTGGTCCAGTCAGCCAATATAAAGCATCATTCAACTGAAACTAACTTATGTAAAATTCATAATGATTTGGTAATATGTAAATACATGCACAGGAAATCCTTCCTTCTTGTCTTGCTGGATTTTTTCTGCACCCATTGATGCAGTGGATCATCATCTGTTGCTTCATGAACTTTGGTCCTCTGGTGCCCGTGAAAAGTATTCTCACCACTTGAGTTTTATCTGTCAGAGCGATCTCATTGTGTGATGCTTGGTGAAGAGAATTACCGGTAACTCAAAAACAAGTAAAATGTTACAAGCACCTTACACTTACTTAAATAGAATATAAAAGAGTATAATGTTATAGGCCTTGAATACCTGAACTCTAACTTGCCTTGATTTTGACAGAAGTCCTTTTCTTAATCCACTTTTCCCGTGGCTGTAAAGGAGAAAACACTGGCAGGTCCTTGTCATCTGCTGCAAGAGCTGAGTGATCTGTTCGTACTATCTGTTGAAGGAACTTTAATAAACCATCTGTTTAAGACATTAAATCATACATATAAATCAATTTAACAGAACTGGTTTCTTGCCCTGGTTAAAAGACAGTTTTACGAGTTGAAAAATATAAAGTGACCCCGTAAAAAGTAATGTTGCACTTAAACATTTTATTCTGGTTAAGGAGAGCGTCCGGCAGAAGCAAGAAATTCATTAATAATTGATCAATCAATATCACTTTTCTTCAGCAATTAAGGACACCTGATACATTGTTACTATACCGCTTAATCAGTTCTGCCTAATCCCTGATATCTGGTTTTTCCCTTACAGTGAACCCTCACTTTACGCGGTTAATTCAACCCACGGCGGCCCGCGTAAAGTGAGAAAAGCGTAAAGTGAACAACATAACATATGGGATTAATTGAAATAGAGACCGGGCCGACCCCCAAACTCCACTTTTTCAGACACAATACCTACGTTGTAGTAAAAATAACTTCTTAATTTTATGATGGTATGCACACACAATTGATAATTAAGAGAAATATCAATAATATTAGGTTTTTTAACACTTACATTAGTAGAAAAGATGGCTGGGCACACGGGGATGGGGGGTTGGTTCCGAGGCAGAGGGCAGATTATTGGCCCTCACCTGTATCATTTGTATCAATTGTATCACTATCCACCACAGAGGCCTGCAGGGCCTCTTTGTCAAACCCCTCAAAGTCCATATAAGTCCATATCCTCACTATCATTATCACTATCACTGACTTGGGCCGGCTGTGGTGGGTGGCGGGTGAAGAACTCGGTAATGTTTTGATGACTGGGCGACCTTGTGCGCACCCTGCTCGTGCCGCTCTCCGCGTAAAAGGGTACACACACAGCGGAAAGTGAGCATTCCGGTTTCGGCAGGGTACCGCGTAAATGTGGAAACGGTTAAAGCGAGGGTTGACTGTATATTCTTATCAAGTTTCAAAACCCTACTTCTCCAAAACTTCTTGCTAAATTATGTTGAAATTCATGTGGAAAATAAGTAATTTACTCTTCCTCAAAGTAACATATAGATATTTTTTGTTATTGCTTCCGTATTGGGTGCATGAATTTTTTCCTAATTCACCATTTATTCCTCCGAATATTTATAAAGATAAACCAGCAACTAATAAACCAAACCAAATATAAAGAAAATTTATAGGTTGTGCCATGCACAGTATGTTATTCTACTACTTAGTTTTTGTTTTATTAGAATCAGTCCAGAAATAGCTGAGCCTTAGGGATTTGAAGGTTAGAAAAACTCATTCTGAGATACAGGTTGTACCTCTCTAGTCCAGCATTCTGTGGTCCAGAAACTCCCGTGGTCCGGAACGATTTTAGTTTGTCCAATAGGTAGAAAGGCAGCTTCTTTTTTTTTTTTTTTTTTTTTTTTTTTTACCTATCTGAATTATTATTATTATTACAGGAGTATTAAATTTTTGCCCCTCAGGCCCCAATGTGGGTCAGTGACCTATTCCCGGGTGGGCTAATCCCCTTAAAAAAAAAAAAAAGCCGCGGGAAATTAAGGTTTGTTTACATCCGGCAGTTCGGCTGCTCTCTCTCTCTCTCTGCTTGTCTATACAGAGTACAACATTTAATCTTTCAATATATATGAGCAGTAAATAAGTGTTGCTTTCATATTCTTATGTAGAGTAATGACGATATATTTTCACATGTGCGCACTTACATACGAGCAGTCTCACTTTTTTTTTACCATTAATGGTTAGCTACTTATATTGTTCCATTTATTAACATTAAATAACACTACAGGTACTTCAAGCAACCATATTCATTTTTTTACATTAATTTTACTACAGCTAAACTCAGGGTCTTATTTTCTTCAGTTTTATATGTAGAACCAATCAGTCACTGGTTTCGTAAGCTTTAACATAAACAATGCCGGCAGCCGTCTCGTCTCCTCTAATATTCCACGTATTATCAATAAATTGTATTGTTAATTTTGCACACACGTACATTAATTCAATAAAAACAAATTCAGAAACATTAATTAAAATATATATGAACAGTAAATAAGTGTTGCTTTCATATTCTTATGTAAAGTAATGATGATATGTTTTCACGTGTGCGCATGCGCACTTACATATGTGATCTCTCTTTTTTCTTTACCATTATCGTTAGCTTCTTCTATTGTTCCATTTATTAACATTAAATAACATTACTTAAAACAACCATATTAATTTTACTACAGCTACAACCAAGGTCTTATTTTCTTCAGTTTTATATGTCGAACCAGTCAGTCACTGGTTTTGTAATCAACGAATACAATGCTGTGTCATTTCCTCGTGTGTTTTAATATTCTACTTATTATTAATGAATTGTATTGCTCATTTTGCACACATAAACATTAATTAAATAAAAAAGACATTCAGTAATAAACAATAATGAATCTTTTGTACATAAGAGAAATGACGTGTTTACACGATTATGCACGTCGTCTGCACGTTGGCGGGCCGTTCAAACCCGTCGAAATTCAAGTTTCCGCCGTCAAAATTTTTATTTATTTATTTTTTTGTGTGTTCCAATAAAATACGTTAAGAATTAAAAACTCGCGAAATTTGAGAAGCTACTATACGACATTTAACCCTTCAATATGTCTTCAAAGAGACCATGATGTAGAGAAAGTGGTGCTAGTGCTTCCAAGCATAAGCACAAGTCACTATCTATCCAGGAAAAGGGTGAATTTCCATGGTCCGGTAATTTCCATGGTCCGGCACCAGTCAGGTCCCGAGGTTGCCGGACTAGAGAGGTACAACCTGTACGGGCATATAAAGGTGGCATGAGAGCAACTCACAATCGTACCTCACTTTAGCATGTTTGATGGATCACTGACTTGTGATGATGGTCTCCTGTGGTTAGCTTGCTGAGAAAGGTGCCAGATACTTATTTTTACAAGTGATTTGAATTACTTTACACCAAAATATTATTATAAATACTTTTATACAGCTTTTCTATGTAAACAGAAGGGCCCACTAAATGAAGGGGGGTAGAACAATAATGCATAGCTGCAGAAATATTACGAATTACGCAATAAAAATAAGTCGGCATATAGCAATGGCAACAGCTTTTCTCAGGAATTTTCCTAAATATTTTTGCAATTTTCCGATTTTATCCAGACGTTCTCCTTAAAGCCTGATAATTTTAAACAGTTGAGAAAAACCCCTGCTTCTCAATAGGTTAAAACCTATCTTGATTAGCACTCAAAAGAGTAATGTCGCATATGGTTATTTTATTCTGATTGATGCCAGGTAATTTCATTCATCTTAGAGCAGTGGTTCCCAAATTTTTCAACTTCACAGACCAGCAAAGAGTGAAACAAAATTGTACAGACTGGTAAATATTTTTTATTGTGTGGACCTTGATGACTTCATGAGGCATTTATGTGTGCGTGTGTGTGTGGTAGTCTGTGTTTTTGGTCTCTGTACTATATACAGTACAGTATATAAGTTCTTCAATAACTCACATTCTGAAATTAGCCACATTGTCACTCTCAAGAGGGTGTGAATTTACAAAGTTCTATTAAGATGTTTTATCTAGGATGATATAACATTAATCAATAAAGTGCAGTGCTGTATATGGAAACATACACAGGAGATAACAATAACCTGAAATAAATCAATGGTATTATCCACTCAAATATTTGCCTCACCTGTCTAAGTATAAAGGCAATGACATCTGATGACTCCCAATAAGAAGCGTGGAAGAGATGTGGCAAAGAGTTTGTTCTGAAATTTGCGAGACCCTCTGGGCAATATAATGCATAATCTAGTCGTTTGGTCCCCCACCACCGCTGACTCACTGTGAAAGTGAAAAAAAAAAACAATTATGCAAATTCATACTGAACCTCAGAGGAAGGCCCTTAATGGACCTCTGAGGCAACCAGTTAAACATAACAAATAGATCTATCCAGTATAAATGTACAGCATACTTAAAAAATAATCTTCCTGTCTAAGAGAATTATATAAAAAAAAAGTTTTAACTTACAGGCATTTATTGTAGCAAGTGGGACAGTATCTGCCATCCCTGATACAGTGGAGAGAATTGACGCATCCGACACACGACGGTTGTGTCCCGCTAGTGATGGGGATCCAGTCGTCCCACCAATGTCCATAAACACTCCTCCATTAGACTGAATGCATTCCACTGTAAGCAAATGACATATACTGTATTGTGAAATACCTCATTCCACGGCCGGAAAACATGAAATCAGTTCGTTTTGGGGGGAGTAAGTGACACAAAGCTGGGTGGTGATATACAAAGTAATTTTTGGTCCTTGTTGTGGAAGGGGAACACCACAGCAACACACTTATGGTAAGGCAGCCACAAAACATGAATGAGGGAGACTACATTGTTCTCAACTCTGGCCATCCTGTGCTATAGCAGAAGCCTTGCAAGTGAAGAGAAGGAAAAATCTCAATAATAGATATAAGTTTTTAGGAAGAGTTTAACATCCATCAACCTTAATGCCATTCTTGTTACACAGCACTTCTTTTAATGGTTTTGGCATTAATATTCAACTGTAAAAAGGCACGATTCATGACAGATTCTTCATATTTACTTTTTCAGAATGGTGTAATCTTAAGTACATCATTTTTGGACTCTTAATGATAAAATTCAAGGTTCACCCTCAAAAGATTCATTTACTTCAATACAGGAATTTCTAGCAATATGAAGAATGTTCAGGTACCTGTACTCACAATCAACCCATTATATATGAAAAACTTACTTTTGGACACACATTAAAGCCCAAAATGA
Source organism: Homarus gammarus (assembly GCA_958450375.1). Taxonomy (NCBI): domain Eukaryota; kingdom Metazoa; phylum Arthropoda; class Malacostraca; order Decapoda; family Nephropidae; genus Homarus; species Homarus gammarus. The sequence goes on along the minus strand of CAUDMG010001099.1, from coordinate 495,949 downwards.
GACATCTGATGACTTACACAAATGAGTAGGAATGCCATCTCCTAATGGGTACTTGGTGTAGCGAGGTATTGTAACTGGAGTGAGAAGTGAGAACCTGGCAGACAGCAGAGGCTCCACACGAACAGCCAGAGGATCAGTTGGGTGGAAAAGGTTATACACCTGTTGACACGCCGGTCGTTGTATTGTACCTGCAATCAACATCAAATAAGTTGGAGTATGTTTCATCTGTATGGAGATATTGACATTGTTGTGCCAATTCATTAATAAATCTTTTGACTTGGAGTTACAGTGAACCCTCACTTTACGCGGTCAATTGAACCCATGGCGGCCCGCGTAAAGTGAGAAACTCGTAAAGTGAACAACATAACATATGGGATTAATTGAAATAGAGACCGGGCCGACCCCCAAACTCCACTTTTTCAGACACAATATCTACGTTGTAGTAAAAATAACTTCTTAATTTTATGATGGTATGCACACACAATTAATAATTAAGAGAAATATCAATAATATTAGGTTTTTTAACACTTACATTAGTAGAAAAGATGGCTGGGCACACGGGGATGGGGGTTTGGTTCCGAGGCAGAGGGCAGATTATTGGCCGTCACCTGTACCACTTGCATCAATTGTATCACTATCCACCACAGAGGCTTGCTGGGCCTCTTTGTCAAACCCCTCAAAGTCCATATAAGTCCATATCCTCACTATCATTATCACTATCAATGACTTGGGCCGGCTGTGGTGGGTGGCGGGTGAAGAACTCGGTAATGTTTTGATGACTGGGCGACCTTGTGCGCACCCTGCTCGCGCCGCTCTCCGCGTAAAAGGGTACACACACCGCGGAAAGTGAGCATTCCGTGTTCGGCAGGGTACCGCGTGAACGTGGAAACGCGTAAAGTGGGACCGCGTAAAGCGAGGGTTGACTGTATACTGCTTGGGTTATGTCTGTGGTAAATCTAGAGAAATAATTGTAGGATCATTCTTTATAAAGGACAACACTTATTTTTAAACATTTCCTACTTTATTATGCAGATCCCCTTTTGGGTTCACAAATGATTAAGTTATGAAAATTACAAGCATACTTCTTATGAACCTAAATAATGCACCAAAGTCATATTCTATTAAAATTATGGAAATTCAGCTAAACCCCAGCCAAAAATAATAAGAAAATAGTACACTAGTTACTTACAGTTTTTATCAGAAGTATTAATCATTTTCCTATAGACCAGCACCAGAGCCAGTGGACATCCAAACATAAAGAAATCTGACACTTCAAAGTCCAATTTGCTATGAGTATGATCACTGTAAAGAGAGATTATTTTTTAACAATACAGTTTCCATTATATGACAGCCTGACCTATTTGATGATTTTATTTATTTTTTTTATACAATACATTACAGTGATATATTACTGTTCAGTACACACTCTTTATAATAATAAAAAAATAGGAATGGCACAGTAACTTTAAAATACACATGTATGTAATATCTCCGTAAACCAGAACCTATCAAACCCAGAACTCTACGATAGCCGGAATTTAAAATATCTCAGAAAATTAATCCCAGTCGGAATTTTCCAGAAAATACTGCCTTTGAGAACGATTTTCGAGGGGCACTTTCTCGGGAAAATTTTGAGAAATTTTCCCAATACCCAGAAAATTCCTGGGATGAGGGACTTTTTCCGGCTTTGAGAGATGAAATAATGCATCATTCTAGAACTTCCGAGAAAATTTTTCCGTTACCTGGAAAATTCCAGGGATGAAGGATTTTTTCTGGTTTTGAGAGAGTCATCTTGTTACCCGAAAATCTCTCATTCCCAGAAGTGCTCTGCACCAATTGTTCCGGCTAATGAAGATATCACTGCAGTAATATTAACTATGGCAGGTGTTATGGAGTCTATTTACCTTTTTATTGCCATTAATCTGTTGCTATTCTTCTTCATAACATTATTTTAGCTACTTAAGTTTTGAGTCATAAAAATATTAAATAGGTAATAATTACCCTGAATACTTTTGAGAAAAATACAATTAACAAATTCTTTAGGATTTATTTTACTGAAGGAACATCTTTAAACTTTATTCACTAGAATCTGAATTAATCTGAAAATTTTTAACCAGCAAGTACAGTACAGTAGAGTACAGGTGGTCCCTGACTTACAAACATCTAACTTACGAATACCCGCCAATATGTACAGGGTTAAACTTAAAATTTACAGTATTTTATTTACCTGATGACTTATTTTTTACTTTCATTTACTGCGTTTTGTCGCTCTATTTCTTCTTTTGTCTTAAATTAAGTGATTTTAGATGTATATAAGGACTTAGGCTATGATAAAGTGGGATTTTAAATATTGTTCTGTAGGTACAGTGTGCACATAGCATGTGTTCCGACTTACGTACAAATCTGGCTTAAGAACGTCCTCAGGAATGGAACTCGTTCGTAACCCGGGGACCCCCATGTTCTATTTCCATTGTTTTGTATTATTCTGATCATCAATTACAGTACAGTACAGTATCATCTCAATAACAAAAATATACTGATCCAAAACTTTACAAGCCATCTCTTTTACCTTCATAAACCACAAAGACATAAGAAATGAATTTCATAAATAATGAGGAAATTCTTTTACACCATTATTAATGTAGCTAGGATTCCCATAATGAACCATGAAGAGGCTTAACAAACTTAATGGGATTTTTCATCAGTGGGATAAGGCCATGCTAAAATGAGGACTTCATTCACCAAGCAAATGAGATGTTTGCAAATATCAGGGATGAGGCAGCAGAGGTTCCCTTAAAGGAAGAACATTTATAAGTACTATACAGATGGAGCTACTAGAAGTAAGTTCTAAAACCTGACATAGTCAGTCTGTTTATTTAGTTTTGTACTGTATAAGTTTTCTGTTGTGGTGATGTTTACAAGAAAACTTAACTAATCAGAGTAGAGGGAAAGAAGGATTATGAGGTAAGTCCACAATACTCTCAATAACCCACAAGCATTATTACTACTGGGTATTATAAAACTATATTCTAAAACTATCAGTAAAATACTGTTATGAGAGTACTTTTACCAAAAGCAGGAAAATCACCAAGTTAATCTGATGGGAATCAAATTATGAGACTTCTGGAAACCCAAACAGTACATTTTAAGCAAGCAATAACCTAACAACTTTATAACTGCTTACTGCTGCATACACTTACACCTCTCTTGTATTGTGTCTTGAAGGTGAAGGCGTGCGCTGCGGACTAGGAGTACAAGAATTATACTTCATGATGCTCTTCTAAAATGTACAGTATTGCATTCTTAACTTTCTAATTCCTAAATCTTATATAAGGAGTGAGATCATGAAAGCATATGTATATAAACAGCATCCTATTATAAATAGCAAGCAAGCACTTTAATGTAAATATGCAAAGTAAATCCATGGTATTGGGTTACAAAAATATGTACTTCAGAAGGAAGTAAATGGGCAGGTGCTAAGATGACATGTATCCCTTATCGAAGCTGCAAAGATCACTGCTGACCCCCTCCTTTCTCATAAGGGGGGGGGAGAGTTAAGTTGCTGTGTTTACTGCTATGTGAACAACACAAAAGCTTAGCTAAATTTTCTTCAGAGAAAGAGACTGTGGGAGACAATGGTCCACAGATTCTCTCTTCTTTTCTCCAAGGGAGAAAGAGAGAGAGGTAAAATTGGACATTGTTATACAACTTGAGTCTGGTAAAGAAGCAATAGTTGACTATCAGCAGTGAGATATAAATAAAGTCATAAGCTTTTCAATAAACCGTTCAATACCATGACTTGTGACCCCAGTAATTCCCTCTTACATTCTTACAGTTATTAAATGTCTATTGTTTTAATATTATAAGATTGGTAAAAATGGAAGGAGTTGTAATGGCTAGCTGATGCAGAATGGTCATAGTTGTGATCAGTTGATGAGATTATGAACATGCCTTCCAATTATATATATATATATATATATATATATATATATATATATATATATATATATATATATATATATATATATATATATAACAAGAAAAAAATGCATTCACTCTATTAAGACAAAATCAACCTTCTCGGCAAGGCTGATATTTCATAGTATTGTCTTAACAATAATGTATGATGATCACTGGGATACCACCTGTATACATTTAACAAAATATTAAACAACTAAATGAAGGAAACATCATCAGCCAGAAAAATCTTCCTCACCTGGAAGATGAAGATCTACGGCGAGGAAAAGGAGCAGACAGATGCCTGGCATAATGGTAGTCAGAATCTGAGACTGAGCGACAGTGGGGCAGGTCTGAGTGCTGTGCTCCATCACTGCTGATGGACTTGCGATACACCTTTGAATTTTCACCACTTTCTTCAACTGTTATCAAGTAGGAAATGAATTGTTGAAAATTAATATTCACAGTTTATCTTTGGTCTAGAAAATTTAATAACCAAAAAAGGTTACAATGATATAAAAGTGACATCAGATTTGTTATGGCTTAATTTACTTTATTTGCATGTACACTGGACCCTTATTTTATGTGGATTCACTATATGCCAATTCACGTCTATGCAGCGACCCTATTTCTACCCATAATTCATTTTATGCAGAAAAGATTCCCTATTTTTCTTTCTGTAGATATGGCGCACTAGTTTTTATTATATAATCTTTATTTCTAAGCCACATTAGAGTATTTTAGTGATTTTGCAACGTTAATAGCATTAATGCTCCAAAAATGGTTGTGAAACGAGGCACAGTGTGTGTGTGTGTGTCTTCTCAGGGCTGGATTAAGGGCATCGTGGGCCTGGGGTTAATTAAGTCCAGAGGGCTTATCTCAGACTATTTGTATAGGCTAGAGTACAGGCAGTCCTCGACTTACGACGGGGTTAGGGACCCAATTCCAGGTCATAAGTCGAAAATGCGAAAATAATACATAGAAAATCTAAAAACGGGTGTGTCTTTTTCTTCTCAACACCACAAAACTCTCACTTTTAAGCTTGCCAGCCATTTTAAGGGGAATTACAAATGAAAAGTATTTTATCACTCAAAAATCAGACACTCACTCTCCCACGACTGGGAAGCTCCAAACCTTCATACTTTGGCGAATAGCATCAGACTCATGTCATCAGAAGCCAATCACAGCTCGAGAAGTCTTCTTCTATTTGACAACCCCAAGGCGGGAATACTCTCTTGCCCAGGGCGGTAAATTTGAACTTCAGCGGCGCAAAATATAATCTAAAATAATGATCGCCAGCCGGAAAAGCTCTCTAATATTTTAACTCGCCCGCTAGGATTTTTTTACCGTCTGTGGCAACCGAACTGGCTATTTTCTACCCGTCTAAGAGACCTTTTAGAGAAAGGGCTTAATTTTTTTCTCAAACTTTGTGGGACTATTTTTCTAGTGGGCCTGGGCCCCATCAGCCCCATTAGTAATCTGCCCATGTCTGCTACACTGTATGTGACGTCACAGGACAAAGCTGGAGTGGTAAGTCAGCCATGCCACACTCTCACTTTCCACACAAACACCCATGCTCTTTGTGTTTTTAGTTTACAGTTTTATATTATATTATATTTATTTTTAACCCACATTAGAGTATTGTAATGATTTTTACACAACTTCTATAGAATTACTGTTGACTTTTAATAGATGTGGAATATATCCAATAATTTTCCCCCTAAGATTAAGTATTCATTATATGCGGATTCCCATTATGCTGTTTTTTTTTTTATTTAATTGTTTATTTATTGGGCACTCCCCTACATCCTTGTGTAAGGTGAAGCGCAGAAGCGTTTACAGTGCCCAACAGGGAAGCATGCTAAGTTCATGCTTGCCTTTATGTCTCATGAGTTAAGGGCGTAGAAGCCTGAAGAGTCAATGGTTTGTGTCATAAAGTTATTGGAAGCTCCAACAACTTGTCCCTGAATACGAATTCGCAACTTTCGACTTACAACAGGTACCTACTTTACTGCTAGGTGAACAGGGACTAATGGGGGCTAGGAAGTGTGTCCAAACAACTTCCACCAGCCCGGGAATCGAACCCAAAATGCTGTGTTGTCGCAGAAGGCAACCATAGCATAAAGCGAGGGTCAAGTGTATGAACAAAGAGAGAAGGATAGACACATGGAATTTGGTAAATACTTGTATTATGAACTCCTTCACAACTGTTTACTCTGACAGATGTATTCTACTACTGTACTGCTGCTTCACACAACCTGGCCCACCAGATGCCAGGCTCTCCTCCCATTTATGCACACAACACCTTCCTCAATTTCCTTCTCTTCATTTCTAAAGGGTCTTCCCTCTGCCCTCTTGCCATACACTTTTTTTAACTACCTGTAATATCTTACTTTTAATTCTCTCAATATACCCAGACTAACTACACAAACCCTGATAAGCATTTTGTCTGACGCTTCTCTTTCTTCCAGATCTCCTTATTTCTCTATACAGTATACTGTAATATTGTCTTCATTTTTTCCATCTCATGTCGTTCTCTCAAACATATCATTTGTGTCATGTTTCTTCTTGTATCCGAGTCCATCACTCACACCCATAAGCTCAATGATTCCCTCACACATCCACATCTTTGCCTCTGATATGATTATCTCCTTAAACATATCTCAGTCCACCTACAGTAATATTTTCTTTCTTTCCTCTACTTTATGAGGCTATGAAGTCGTGGGGAGCTTGGAATGATTTACTTGGGGACATATTACTGTACATGAAGCAACTCTACATAATTTTACCAGCCCTAGTATGTGAAAATTATTTTATATATTTCCACGGAGACTTCATGGCTTGTAAATATTGCCAATTACAGCTTGCCAACAGAAGACCATCATCTGTGCATACATAGATGCCATAAGGCTCTTGTTGGCTTGTTGCCACTGGCAATAGTTGTAAGTCATGAACTCTCCGTGGAAATAAACAAACTAATTTCAACACACTGGGCCCAGACATCCAGGTTCATTTTACATAAAGCATTGTTTTATTTTGACACACACACACACACAAAACACGCACGCACGCACACACACACACTCTATTTGCTCTTATTTCTGTGTGGTATCAAAAATAAAGATGGTAAGGTTACTGTCCCCTTGCCTGCAGAGCTACTTGTACTATGGGAAGGCAATGAGACAGCTACAATGCTACCATAAATTAACAAATAATAATCAAGCATTCGGTATAGTCTGGATTTACGCGGTTTTTGTTAACGCGTTTGGTCATTTACGCGGTGCCTTGCCAGAATGAAATGTCTTAATTACGCTTTAAATTTGGTCATTCAAGCGGGAAGCGGCGCGGGCAGGGTAAGCACAAGGTCGCCCAGTCATCAAAACATTACCGAGTTCTTCACCCGCCACCCACCACAGCCGGCCCAAGTCAGTGATAGTGAGGATATGGACTTTGAGGGGTCTGACAAAGAGGCCCTGCAAGCCTCTGTGGTGGATAGAGATACAATTGATACAAGTGATACAGGTGAGGGCCAATAATCTGCCCTCTGCCTCGGAACCAACCCCCCATCCCCGTGTGCCCAGCCATCTTTTCTACTAACGTAAATGTTAAAAAACCTAATATTATTGATAATTCTCTTAATTATTAATTGTGTGTGCATACCATCATAAAATTAAGATGTTATTTTGACTACAAGGTACGTATTGTCGGAAAAAGTGGAGTTTGGGGGTCGGCCCAGTCTCTATTTCAATTAATCCCATATGCTCTGTTATTTCATTAACGCGTTTGTGGTTTTACGCGGACCTCCACGGGTTCAATTGACCGCGTAAATGCAGACTATACTGTATTAATAAACACTTTCACTTAATGATGATCAAACATAATAAAGGGATTTTTATGACAACGATGTTTATAATCCTTAAGTAATTATTTATAATAAAAACTAAATTAGAATATTCTGAGTAATCTCACATGAATGTATCTTTTATTACAAGAAAATAATTTAATGTGGGATAACACAATTCAGTAAACAAATGAAAGGTGCAATATAAACTGGTGGAAAAGTTAAACATGCAGGTATACCTAACTAAACATGCAAGGAAAGATCAATTTATTTATATTATAAGATTCAGGCAACAATACACGACACAGTGGTCCCTCGGTTAACCTTCCATAAGAATCTTCAGTTCGGTTAGTGAACAAAAATTCAATTAACGAAGTCCTTACGAACATCAAGTTTTGTTGTGAGCATCAGCTGATCAGATGATAGGCTAGTCTGCCAATTCAGTAATCTGTTCTATGTTTACATTCGTTTCCAGTGGAGTAAATATCAATAAAGTTGTGCTCTTTAATATTTTTGCATTTTCTATATTAAAATTATTAGTCATTTTGACATTTATTTAACATTTTGATAATATATGCAATACAGGGAACTAGTTTTTTGTGCACCCATCAGCAGCTTGACTCAGCCACAAGGCATCAGTTGGGCTTTGAAAACAGTGGAGTGAACATCTATTTTGTTGGTGTCTTGAATATTTTTGCATTTTTCATTGAAATTATTGGTCATTCTGAACTTTAGTTAACATATTGATAATATATAGTGCAGTGCAGTGTTGATTTAAAGAAAATAATCTTGAATTACACCAAGTGAACTTTAAATTTTATTGGTGAAATGAGGCATCAAGCATGGGTCCACTGAAAGGTGATTTCTCCTCCATCCCCACTTCCTTCTCTTCTCCCTTCTCCTCCACCCCTACTTCTAATTCCCATCATCATCATCAACCAGGAACCTTCTACATACACACCGCAAAGTAAGTGTACTTTACTGCATTTTTTTTTACTTTGTATGTACTTTTCGGTGAGCTGGAACCACTTACCCAATGTCCCATTGAAACAATGGATTTGGTTAACGAAATTTTTGGTTATCGAATGACCTTCTGGAACTAATTGTGTTCGTTAACCGAGGGACCACTGTACAGAATTTACATAAAATAATATCAACAACTAAATAATCAGATAATTTATTTCTGTTATGGAACTTCTGTAAGTGATAAAGTATGGTAGGCCAAAATGGGCTTCTTTCCTTGCACACACACACACAAATGTGACTTCTCCTCATGCTCTCCACACAAAAGGTGAAACAGAGTAGTCAAATATGGGAAAACCTCACAAGTTAGATGTAAAAAATAAATAAATAAATAAATAAATAAATAAATATTAAATAAATAGATAAAATAAAATACTGCTGAGTTTGTCTCCCTAACATATGGGTAAGGCAGTGCTCATTCACCATTCCAAAAATGCCCTATTCTCTAATCTATCTAGTTCACTTTCATACAACTGGGTGTCTATTCCAATTTCCTTGATCATACTATGAATCTTCACATTCCTTACACAGTCAGCACCCACTTAACGTACATGATCAATTTCAGAAAAAAATATATTTTTACTGGGGGTGGGGGGGGGGGTGATGAAATTCAGAATGAACAGTGACTCCTGTTGTCTTGGTGGGGTTGTCAAAACTCTCCGTCCATAGGTCCATTGCGTCATATTGTCTAACTCAATTTCAACACAATTTCGTAAAGATAGTATTTTGAATGACTACATTATGCAGACTCTAATTTCCCACAAAGGCCCAAGTTAGAAAGTGAGATATGTCCCAGAAAATTCATGAAAAGAAAGACAAAATTAATAAATAAATAAAATTGATTAATTAAATAAAATATAGCCTCCAATTATAACAACAGAATGGTGAAATATGAGGAAATAGGCTTGCATTATGGACTTAAAGAGTACAGTACTGTACTAACAGATATGAAAAAAAATTACTGCTCCATCACCTTTACTGTAGTGTCACTACATAGACAACTTGTTCACTACCTACAACCTCTTCTTTACCCTTTACTATGGTCTCATGTAAGTGAACTTATCAGCAGTTTTCTAAATCAAATATTAAGCAAAATGCTTCCCTATATGCATAAATTAATATATTGTACAGTACAGTACTACAAAATTACTTGAGCTGTAGAGTTCTGTGCACTCCCTCTATGTACAATGATGTAAGCGCACTAATCTCACCTTCAGGTCATTAATGCTACCCCTTAATAAAGACTACAGTATATATTGTAGTTGCACCAAGAGAGCTCCCAACTTACCTAATTTTACTGTACTACAGCCGTCATGCAAATGGAGCCTCCTAGGAACTCTTGAATTAAACTTACAAGTTTGCTGTTGTAACTACATAAGTTGCCCAATTTATTGGATAAATTATGAAATAAACAATAACAAATACTAATACTGTACAAGATCAAACTGTGGTTCATATTTGTGTAGAAAAGCATTATCTATTTACTTAAAGGAGAAATAGTTATTTTATGCAAAACCTCACACAGTACCATATTGTAGAAATTTGGGTTATCCAGTATTTACAGTGAAGAAGTGGTAAAATATATGTTGTAACTTTCTTTAAAAAAAAATACAATAAAATATAGTAGAGTAAAAATGAGTTCTGATACAGTGAAACCTCTAAGATTCGAACCTCCAAAACTTTGGATGCAACTAAAATTCAAATAGCATCTAATTAAAAATAAGTGCCAAAATTTTAGGTTTAGAATTTGAAAATATCGCCATAATAATTCAAGTTTTCAAATGTGATCATAATGCTGAGCACAACAAGCGCATCCGGGTTCCAAGACATGCTAGGTCATGTATTGTATCCAGTACAGTGAAGGTGGATGGAGACGCAGTGTTGTATAGTACAGTATTTGGAGACCGTACTGGAGACTGGCAGGATTACTGTAGCTATAATGTTCTAAATATACAGTATTAGAATAAATGTTGTTGAACATAAATACAGTTATCCTTTTAATTCATTAAACCTATTACTTATTGACAGTTTTTAAATATGTAATTAATTTTTGTAGCATGTTTTGATACAACAATTTGCTATGGCATTTCCATGCATCTAAAATTTGAATTTTTCTAAAATTCGTATACTTCATGGGCCCATGCAATTTGAATTTTCGAGGTTGCACTGTATTTGAAAATCTGGTACTGGCCATTAATTTTGATCTGTTTCCACTCAACACAAGAAAACTTGAGAAATAATATATACTGTAGTCGAACACTGGATGCCAGAGAAAGTGGCAGATAAGAACCAAAGATAATCCATCTTCTCAACAATGCCAAGCATAGGTAGCAGACCACATCCAGGTATGAATGCAGCACTGTCACAGAGCTAAGGAAGTGTGATATAGTGGCTCTGTCAGGTGAGTTAGAGTGTAAGTAATAGCATTGAACAACCAATAAACCTGTCATACTGAGTATACTGCTATGCAATTGATAAATTGTGAACAATACAGCATTTACTATACTGGGGTTATGACAGAACATTACATAATAGTCAACAATTCACTCTATCTATTTAAATGACTTGATAAGATTAAATTCATCTGAAATATATTTTTTATGTGAGATATAAAAAAAAATATTGATCAACCCTTTAAAGCGGCAAATAGTTCATGCATCACACGTCATAATGCCCAACTGTATAATTAAAATATGCTACAAGAATATATCTAAAGTGCAGTACTATTCTCAACCAACTTTATAAAATTAATGAGATATTACCCAAATTAACTATAATCCATGCAATAGCAAAATTATCAAATAGATTTAGATATGAACTACTGAAGCTTCTAGTGTCTTATGGATAAACTACTTCTATTTATACATGCAAGTCTTTGAGAATTCAGCAAATCCAGAATAATTTAAGTTAATTCGAGCATCATCTCTGTCAATAAATCTATTATGTCCCAACTCATAAATACCAATACTGTACTGTATAAGTTTATAACATGTAACATATATCTTAAAACACTGTATTCACAAAGCTCTATGTTTAAAACTTCCTTTCCAAGTCATGCACGTTGAAGTTATTTGCCTTCTAAGAATGCTGCTGTCTATACAAGCTACACAAACTTTCAATAAATTACTAGCTTTAAAAAAAAAGCTTAAAATGAAACTTAAATCCTGAAAACGACAGTCAGGTTCACAAAAGTGAGGTAAACAATTTAATGGTACGCATTGAGGCAATTGCTCAAGTACACATATGATAAAATACTCATGAAAAATACTGAATTATGAGGAGCTACTGTACTAACTTCACACAATACAGTATAATCAATCCTATCCTTTGATTCTGAAAGGCACTGTAAATTGTCAAGAAAGAGTCAAAGGTCTGTAGATACAAATCAACTCGTACCCATTCCATAATACAAAACCAATATGCAGATGTCATCAAGCTCGATCATTTTCTCACAAGCACCTCAACTATACGAAAGTTAAAAATCAAAACACATCACATCAGGTAAAGAATTCAATGAAAAAAAGTGGTCCCTTGGTTAACAAACGCCTCGGTTAACAAAATTTTGGTTAACGAATTACCTTCCATAAGAATCTTCAATTTGGTTAACAAACAAAAATTCAATTAACAGAATCCTTACGAAAATCACACTTTGCTGTGAGCATCAGCTGGTGGCCCAGTCTACCAATTCAGTAATCCGTTCTAAGTTTAAATTCGTTTCCAATGGATTAAATATCAATATATTTGAGCTTTTTAATATTTTTTAATGTTTTATATTAAAATTATTTGTCATTTTAACATTAAATAATGATAATATAAGCAGTACTGTAAAGGGAACTAACGCGCCAGTTTGTTGTTGAGAGAATCAGCTGAGGGGATACAGTACTCAGCCAATTCAGTAATCTGTTCTAAGTTTAAATTCATTTCCAATGGATTAAATATCAATGAATTTAGGCTTTTTAATGTTTTATATTAAAAATATTAGTCATTTTAACATTTATTTAACATGTTGATAATATTATATGCAGTACTCCCTGTACAGGTTCAGTCTGGCTTTGTTTACAATTGAGAGACCACCTACAGGTATTTTGTTGGTGTCTTGAATATTTTTGCATTTTTCATTGAAATTATTGGTCATTTTGAACTTTAGTTAACATATTGATAATATATAGTGCAGTGCAGTGTTGATTTAAAGAAAATAGTCTTGAATTACACCAAGTGAACTTAATATTTTATTGGTGAAATGAGGCATCAAGCATGGGTCCACTGAAAAGTGATTTCTCCTCCATCCCCACTTCCTTCTCTTCTCCCTTCTCCTCCACCCCTACTTCTAATTCCCATCATCATCATCAACCAGGAACCTTCTACATACACACCGCAAAGTAAGTGTACTTTACTGCATTTTTTTTTACTTTGTATGTACTTTTCGGTGAGCTGGAACCACTTACCCAATATCCCATTGAAACAATGGATTTGGTTAACGAAATTTTCGGTTAACGAACGACCTTCTGAAATGAATTGTGCTAGTTAACCGAGGGACCACTGTATGTATATATATATATAATATATATATATACAGTGGGGTATGCTATAACGAACGGATCCTACTACGAATATTCCTATAACGAACGGTTTTACCTATAAAATTGAGAATGCTATAACAAACGAAACTCCTACAACGAACATTATTTATTTTATTTTTTTATTTTTTTTTCTAATTTATTGTGTTTTTATTACAAATATTAATGATATTCTTTATTTCAGGGATTTAGATGCATATTTATGCACTTTTTTACAGTTTTATATTATATTTTTCAGTGTTAAGTGGTTGTATTTGGGGGCCTGGAACAGATTAATCCTATAACAAACGAATGCTATAACGAACAAGGTTCTAGAACCAATTAGATTCATTATAGCATACCCCACTGCATATATATATATATATATATATATATATATATATATATATATATATATATATATATATATATATATTATAATATTTAATATTTCAATGTTTTGTTCTCCAAGCTCATCAAGGTATCAAAGGTTATCCAACAATGACAGGAGGACGAACAAGTCACTAGCATAATGGATCTACAACAGTGATGGTAGAGCTGTGTTGCAGAGGAGTGGGATATTTACAGTATTTGAGAAAGACTATATGAACCAGTATGATGACAAAATAAAATGGTACAAATTATACCAACAAAAGACAATACATTTTAGAAGAGCAAGTCTCATCTTTGTTACCTTTTGGCGACTGTATTTCATATTCAAGATTAATACAATGATCTCTCTAATTTATCCCTGAAGATGACATGATTTAAAACAAGCATTATTGCTACTGTACAATATAAATCATTAAAATATGTAATTATGTTACTCCTTGCTTATTTAATGATGTTTATTAGTTTGCCAACCTTCTCTTAGTAATGTGACCAAATGCATTTATATTTAAGGTTTGTTTCATTCAATATTACAGCCAAGATTAATTACTCATACTGTACACTCAAAAGCAACATGCTGACATACCCTATATACTTATAAATGACTTTAAGTGATCAAGTCTAATTTATTTAACATCTGGAGCATAATATGTACAGTATAAAATATTAAAATAATTAATTACAGTTAGAGCACTATGAAGTTAAGAAAATGTTGCATTCTGCACAAAAACAATCACACTTACACTCTCGTCTTGTAAATATACAAATCTAACAGGATTAAATTCAGTACAGTATATCAAATGAAGTAATTCTTTTGTGAATCTGATTTGACCTGATAATACACAATGCAAAACTGGGCTGCCAAGTATAAAAAAGGCATGATTACCCGTCATCAAATTATCGCAAATTCAACTGCGTGCTCATCAGGATGCTAAGCAGGATAATACGGAATAAGTCGCACTTGCCTCTCTTCTCAAACAGTGGCCCAGGGGTGAGGGTATCAAGGGCATTACTAACACCCTGATGATAGGAGCGGTGAAGAGGGTTGCAGTACTGGTGGGATTGATATAAAGTAGATGGGTAAGTGGAGGATGCCCCTGGTGGTGATGGTGTGGGAGTGCTACTATATCCTCCAGCTGACCAACACCCCCATCCCCCAGCACCACTTCCAGGGATGCTGCAAGGTGCTGAACACTTTCTAGTAAGTTGGCCTAAATGTTTTGGAGTGGGAAGAGGAGAAGATATCTTGCGTAAGGGAGTGTGGGGATTGGTGGGAGATTGAGGCGATGGGAATTTACCAGAAGCCTGAGGACTGTGAGGGGACTGTGGAGACTTTCCATCTGAAGACGGGGAGAACACCTCTCCCGTGGGGTTAGTTAAAGCATTTTCAAAACTTACAGTGATAGTTGGGGATGGGGAGGTCAAGGGTGATGAAGTCATGTGTTGGTCTGGAGAAAGTGAAGGTGGGGAGGTTGGGGAGAGGGAAGAGGATTGGGTTTGTCCTGGAGGAGACTTCTGCTTGTAGTACTGACCCGGGGAAGGCGGTTCTCCCTCAGGAATGTTGCTATTGCTTCCATATCTGTGTTGTTCATGGACACGGCAGAGAACATCGTATGCCAAGACACCACCAATACTGTCACCTGAGAATAGTTGAATAATGGTAAGTATATTGAAAAAATTAAATGGCTAAATAGCACATTACAAGAGTCTGATATATATATATATATATATATATATATATATATATATATATATATATATATATATATATATATATATATATATATATATATATACATATATATATATATGCAAGTAAATCACTGTAGGTGCGCGTGATCTAGGTATATGCTGATAACCACCAGGAAAGAAGAAAACACGAAGTTCCCAAGCGCTTTCGTGTAATTCACATCTTCAGGGGTGAGTACAGACTAGATAGAGTAATGCAGAACAAGATGAATATATACAGAGGAGGGTGAGACCAGGTCCACAATGGTCAGGTAATGACCCTACTAATCTTTAAATGGCACGCAACGGTTGGTGGTTGGGTCAGATGGGACAGTGACCCGCCCTCTCACCTGATCACAAATCTTCTTAATTACAAAGTTGTCCAGTTTGTACATGCCGTTACTCAAATTCATGTTGAATGCTTCGGTATGTTTAATAAGACTAGATTCTATGATGTTCCTACTATCAATTGAATTACATGGTAATATTGAGGAGGCATTATCCCAGTCAATGCAATGCTTGTTATCCCTCAAATGAACAAACAGAGCATTGGATTCCTGGCCTGTCCTGACACTGTATTTGTGTTGTTTAATTCTAGTTACAAGATCTTTACCTGTCTGGCCTAAGTAAAACATATTACATTAGTAGGGTCATTACCTGACCATTGTGGACCTGGTCTCACCCTCCTCTGTATATATTCATCTTGTTCTGCATTACTCTATCTAGTCTGTACTCACCCCTGAAGATGTGAATTACACGAAAGCGCTTGGGAACTTCGTGTTTTCTTCTTTCCTGGTGGTTATCAGCATATATATATATATATATATATATATATATATATATATATATATGGTATTACCCCGCTTTACGCGGTTTCACTTAACGCGATTTCTCATATACGCGGTGCCTCGCCAGAACCGAACTTTCACTTAACGCGGTTCATCTGCTCATATACGCGGTGAAGTATAATATTTTTTATTTTTTTATTTAGCTCATAAAATTCATACAAATTACCCGGCCAGAATATAATTTACATTGCTGGAATTCTTACAATATGATGATCATTTTGAATAGAAACATCATAGATTTTGCATTAGACATACAAATTTTAAATACAATGTTTACTCTGGGTAAATATGTTATCTTTTGTGCAAAATATATGACATTTATATTCAAAGTATTCCTGGTCTTACAAGGAATCCAGCAATGTCAATTATATTATCCTAACTTTAGTTTGAGGTATTATTTATTAAAATCTAGTGGTTTTCCCCCCAAAATTTCTCAGAGAGGGAAGAGCCAGCAGTGTAGTGTGAGAAGAGGGGGAGGGAGTTGAGTCCATTATTTGAATGGACATTAACTTGGCGACTGTATTTCTCTATTTCTCTTAAGTATTAATTGTGTGCATGTACCATCATAAAATTAAGATGTTATTTTTACTAGAACATGGGTATTGTGTCGGAAAAAGTAGAGCTTGGGGGTCGGGCCAGTCTCCATTGGAATTAATCCCATATGTTCTGTGGGCTCAATTGACCGCGTAAATCGGGGTACTACTGTATATATATATATATATTCACATAGTACAGTACAACCTCGATAAATCGGACTAATTGGGGCAGATCCCAGTTCGAAAAATGAGAAAGTCTGAGAAAAGTGACTATAGGGGGGGTGGGGAGGGAATAACACTGTTTATGTGAACTGCTTTAAGACAACCAGTTATGTTATTACTGCACTTCAATAACTAAGATCTTTTTTTAAGTGTATAACAAGGTTATTAAAAGAATATTACTGTACATCAACAATAAACAAAATATGAAACAACTCTCAGGGTTAAAAATCACACATATTGCAAATCTGGTTGTCAACAATTGTTTTCACCGAGATGATTGTAACTGACTGTTAATTGTAAACAACCACAGAATTTGTCTTATGAATAAAGAGAAAACTGTATACTGTACAGTACTATAAAGATAAAAAAAGAACAAAAAGTGTCGGAGTATAGTGTATGTGGAAGATGATTGTATATCTGGGAGCAGAGGGGAGGGGGGTAGCATGGGTGAGTGGCTCCCTCCCACTCTCTCCCCCAAGATTCCTTTAACACGTCATAATACAATTTCACCACAATTCTCAAATTTTTTTATTCTAATTACAGATATATTTGGATATAACTCCTTGAGTACAGGCTACACACTGGTGCAGAATAAAATCATCTGACAGTAGCCTAATAAAACATTGAAAGTTAACAGGTTTTGAACAAGAATAACCCCTAGACTTACCAAGTGATGGTTGTTATAACTGACATTTGATACAGAAAATCTTTCTACGTTTTGGCTGCATGTCAAAAAGGAGTATCCCATCTTGTCAGACAAGGCCATCAATATATTTCTACATTTTGTGATATCATGGAGACAAAGAGTCGTTCACAGAATATAACAGAGAAACAAATGGGAGCCACTACTTCATCACTGCTATTTGAAAGACTTTGTGTTGAAGAACAAGCTCACACATGACACTTATAAGTGTAGTTGATTGGTTTCACCAAAAAAAAAAATAATTAAAATTTCTAAGAATTAATGTTTAAAAAAAATTATATATATTTATAAAAAAGGCAAAGAAAATGTTGATTTTGATGTTATTACTCAGGAAAGTTTTAAGGAGAGTGAAGCTCAGTGCAAACTTTGCTGGGGGGGGGGGGGGGTGGCACTATTTAATGTTTGAAAAACATTGCCCTACTATATACACTGCTACCACTTACCAATAACATAAACTTGACCATTGAAACCTTGCCCTTCTTCTGATCTGAGGAACTCATGGTAGGCCCCATTAGTTGCATTAAGAGTCCAGGTGACAGCTTCATCATACTCTGGAACAGTGGTGGCTAAAAGGGGCACAGCACCCACTGGTATAGTGTCTCCTCCAGCAACTTCTCCACACACAGGTGAGGAATCAAGGCCATATGGACTCAGGCTGAGACCAAAAAAATAAAAATTTATTTCGAGATCAAGCATTGAACCTGGAAATACGAAATTCAAACAAATTTCAAGTTTGAACAGGTTACCTCTATTTTGAACCACTTATCTAAGTTTGAATTATATCATCCTTCATCGATTCTAACCACCTCTGCTGTATGTTTAATTTATTCTCTTTCTCACTGATTGCCAAGTTGATTTCAGCAGAGAATATTTTGGAAAAATAATGAAAGCATAAAAAATAAAAAAATTTACAAAATAGGGCACACATGTATTGCAGCTCAGCTGGGATGTGCTGCCTTTGCTGGCCGACCCTTAGTAACTGTTGCAAAGAGTCAGTTGGCAGAAGCACACAACCCAAACCCCTCCCCTGCTCAGTACACATGGCAGTTGAGGCCAAGAGAAGCGTGGATGGAAGTATCTCCCACAGCCATACCCTCCTACACTCACTGTGTTTTTCCCCCTAAGCCAAGCACGTCAAGTTGAATGCGTGTAAGATACTACACGACTGTTATGTTGTGGTAATTTTTCAAATTGTAATTTCAGGTAGATATACAGTATGTAAATAATCTTCATTATTTTTATACTCAGTTACATGCACACATAATCCAACATAGAGTACAAAATGTGCATAAAAAATGAAATAATAATAATAATTATCGTAAGGTATAATGTTTTATTTATCTACTACAGGTAGTCGTCGACTTACGACCTAGATTGGTTACGGCCGACCGGTCGTAAGTTGATCTGGTCGTAAGTCGGCCTATGTTATAATTACCTTACGTATATTATACTGTAATGTGTAATGATAATATAATCATCTTTAAGTCATATTTTATCAACATTTTCTTTGTTCATTATTGTTACGGTCGTCAGGTTTAAGTAAATCACTGCATACTACAGTACAATTGGTTTATTATTTACACTGGGGCTGGGGCCAAAACTGTCGTACCGCCGGTCGTAAAGTCGAACAGACGTAAGTCGCATAGGTCGTAAGTCGACGACTACCTGTATTTTCCACTATGAAGTAGTGTGGCAAAAAGTGTGTGGAGGCCAGAGGGTCCACGGCAAAAAGTAATAGTGCTAGGGAAAGCAGTGAGGCCACATCCCAGCTGGGCTGCATCACTAATGTGAGTGTTGAGGCATACAGTATCCCTGAGACTGTGATGCAGTGTGTAAATTGACTTGTATAATTTTTGCACTTTTTATGCTCTCATTATTGATGTGTACAGTATATGACTAAAATTTTAAGCTTTTATATTAGTAGAGCTAAAGCTACTTTTAAGGATGAATTTAGTGATCTGAACAGAGGCTTTTTCTTTTTGCAAGAATCAGGGATTTTAAGAACATACCCTAAGCATTAATGGAAGATTAATGTAAAATATTTTGTTACTAGGAATGCATTTTGAATTTGTACAATAATGAGTAATAATTTTTTTTTTCAAAATATCTGGTACAGTATTTCGAACACCCCTTCCCCCCCCCTTTAGTTTGAAACACTGATGTTGCACTCATGCATAAAGCCTGACTGTAAAGGCCATTAATTTCATAGCTATACCATTTTACTGACCTGGATAAAATATTAAGGCCATCAGAGCAGACTGCAGGAGCAGACACCATACGAATAGCCACATGGCCCACCATTTGAGGATAGTGTTGACGCATTACTGACTCCAGCGCTCCTCGGAATGTTGTAACATCACTTCTCTTATTTGTCACATCTGTGGGTGGGCAAGCTGATGAAGCAAATACCAACACAGTACCAATAAACACTAAAACACGATGAGAACCAGTATAATAAGAGGAAGCTCACTATCAACAAGATCCACTTTGTGAGAGACAAGACACTACAGTACATGTATACCTAGTACAGGTACACTCGCAACAAAAAGTATCGGTGCATACTGTAATGTGAACAATTTGAGACCAGTGACTATAGGTATTGGGAAAGGCGACTTGTTCCAGCCGTATGTTGGCAGCCCTGTAATCCTGCTGAGCAGCTACTATGGCCTGGTCAAGTGAAACAAACCCTTATAAATAAGGTCAGGAAGTGATAAATAGACAGTATGAAATATGAGGAGCTCTCTGTTAACAAAATTATTTGTGATACTTGTGAATATTGCCACATTAATTTATGCTACCAAATAAACCACTCAACCTGGTCGTCCTGAGGGGTGGTGCAGCGTGGACGGCCGCTCCGAGACCTGTCGTCTTGTCATGGTCACGTTGACTGCTAGTCTGTTTTAACGCTAATGATTCTTTATTATACTCCATGAACGCAAAACATGAGTGGGTTAGCTATTCCTAAGAGAAGACGTGTTTTTCCCCATCGACGCTTATACTCATGATCCCTCCCATTAAGTCCCGCTTTCGAACACAATTGTCAATGCGTTTTATTTCTACTTTTTTCCTGGCAAGCTCAATCTTGAATTAGTTTATGTAAATCAACTTTAGTAATTCGCCAGACCTTTGTCAACTGAGGGTCATCCTTGAATGAGTGACAGTTGGTTTGTTTGTGATTTCTGTCATTGTGTGAGTAGCGATCGCTGGTAACTCAGGGGTATATGAACCACTGCCGAGTAGAGAGTCATCCTCTGTGACACGTCCTCTCCAACTTGTCTACAGGTATGTAGCTGTGTTCTCCCGCCGATATAGCCATTCAGTTTGATTTAGTCAATTGTAGTGAATTATCAGTGTTCATGTTGTGACAGTGTAATTGTCATTCACCCAGTGTAAGAAGTAATATAAAGTAAATGTCGTCTGATGTTGCTAGACGAGAGATGTTGTTTGTGTTTGAACCACCATGCTTTCCCTCTGTGACACGTCCTCTCCAACTTGTCTACAGGTACAGGAGAAAGCTTAATTGAACACCCACTGGTCGCTCGGAACCGGTGGATATTCAGCAATGATCAATATAAGGACGATGGCGCTGATTCGGCATGATTAATCTGCTCACTCTACCACGTGGAGCTAGACCCCAGACTCGCCATGTGTCTGGTTTCCACCGATCACAGCAATGGTCGTAAGCCCCAGTGTCCTACCCTGGGACGCATTCCTGTCTTTTATGGCCCACAGTGTTTGATGTGTATGTTTGAGGATAATTAATTAAATAATTATCCCATGTTGGGTAGTGGACCCATGTATGAGTTGGTTTCAGTAATAACATGTTGAGTACCGAAGGGACCATATGTAAGTTGGTCATGTATGCAATGAAATGTATCGCCAGTAATGTGGGTGAAGTAAGTACCCACTGGGATTGGCAGTTGAGAGAAGCCAGGAGTTGTCATGTAACTATGTACTGTAATGTAACACCCGCCGGCGAATATCTGTGACGCCGAACCCTTCGTTATGAAGGGCAATAATAGCTCCTCGTGTTCCCTCTGGGGTTTCCATGTCGTCTGGCATGTGTAGATCTCTACTGCTTCATATTGCCTCTGTTTTATACCCACGTTCACCGAGACCGAACCCTCATTCATCATTCAGTAGACACAAAGCAACAATCCGAAAAGAGGAAACAAACACACTGATTGTCAGCCATATGGCAACACCTAGTGGGGAGGGGGGGAGGGGGGGGGGGTTATGAGGATACACTTACCAACCTTCCTGACATATCACAGTGTATACGTATCGTTTCGGAAGTCATTGATCACAACCCTGCACCGATACTTTTTGGTGCGAGTGTACAACCTTGTTTTGTTATAATGCTCACTGTTCTGGAGGATATATCTGTTTTGGTTATATAAGTAGACAAGTCTATATAGTGAAGCCTTACATAGAAAGTATGATACTCTAAAGTTAAAGACAGAAAGGGAAACAGAGGGTAAGGTAGACGAAGGGTTTGAGAAGTAACATTCATTGTACAGTATCTAATAATCCTTAGATCAGTTCTGTCTACACCACTATAATACTAGGGCTCACCTGATGTGGGGTCAAGGACGGATCCAGCATGAATTACCAGAAGCAGGACCGTGGTAGAACAGGGGCCAGGCTGGTGGGACGGGGAGTGAGACGGGGAGGATGGGGCTGAAGCCTCCATGCTGCGGCCCAACACTCGACTGTGGCGTTCAGCGGCCACTCGTGACATGAACGCATGTGAGAAGATACTATCTGTAAAGAGTTTAAACAGACACTACATGTAAAGTGTGTTAACAGACAATTTATATAAAAAATAAATTAAAAATAAGTGTTAGGGTATTTGTATCATAATTATGTAGCACAATAAGAAATTTTTAACATTAAATTATTCATGAGTATATTTTGTTATCTCGTACAGAGTTTCATTTTCCTTCATGTTCTACTGATTAATGAATCTTATAAATCATTAACCCTTAAGCCCGGGTTAGGGTACTTGTGGCAGTACCCCCCTGCAGGGTTAAATCGTGAAAAAAATCAATTTTTCCAAAAATAATAATAAAACAAAAATAGATAAAAAAATGGTGGGAAAATAGGCGGACATTCTGGAATGTCACACGGGGCGCGCTAGTCGGACGTTCTGAAACGTCACCCAGGGCCTAAGGGTTAATTAAAATATGTGGAAAGCCTTGTACGAAAGTTTTGTCTTGCTCAAGTCCCTTACCTTCATTGCCAGAATGGCCAGGTGTTGATTGAGTGTCACCATCCTGGGGTAGCAACTCCAAGGAGCTCCATTTATGTAATGCTGCATTCTCCTCAAGGTCCTCTGTGCAGGAAGAGGTAAACACAGGCTAATGTAACTCTAATTTCAAGAGAAGAGAGTATTAGCACCCAACTACCCTATCATGGGGTTACGAAGGTCACCTAAACCATTTCATTAACATATAGAAACATTACAATAATATGGTCTATTAGCACTGTACTGTATGTCTCAAAAACAAATTGGATATTCAAGTACCAATTGAATCTGATTAATTTGATTTGCTTTTGATGAACAAATAGGGTTATTTCTTCAAAGGATTTAAAATTTAGGTAATTCATGATTGAGGTCATTCTGTGTGTAAAGAATGTACAACATATACACCTTGTTTAAAACTTGTAAGGAAGCCCTGGAAACAAGTTAGTTTACAGACAATATTTTATATAAATAGGGATGAAACATAACATGTATGATGTCTCACCCACCAAGTACAGGTTGATAATCCCTTATCCGAAATCCTTGGGACCAGATGCATTTCGGTTTTTGGAATTTTTCGGATTTCAGAATGTTAAGGGTTTTTTTTCAGGGATCAGCCCACCCGGGCACAGCAGGTCACTGGCTCACATTGGAGCCTGGGGGCTAAAATATAATAATAATAATAATAATAATAATAATAATTCATAGGTCTAGGTCATGTTTCTCACATTTGATCTTTTTTTTCATTCTTGCATTTCTTTATTATTATTATTATTATTTCATTATTACAGTATTATTGTTATTATTATTATTATTATTATTATTATTGTTATTCTTATTTTATTTTTGTGTATTTTTTATTAGAAATTTTATTTACTATGAATAATTATTATTATTACTGTATTATCATTATTATTATTACCTGTATTATTATAATTATTATTACTATTACATTTTCGCCCCCCAGGCCCCGATGTGGGTCAGTGACATGTGCCCGGGTGGGCTAATACCCATCAAAAAAAAAAATAAATAAATAAAAAAAAAAAAAAAAAAAAAAATTGCTCCACAATTTTTTTTTTCGGTTTTCAGAGCTTTCGGTTTTCGGAATTTCGGATAAAGGGTTGTCAACCTGTATGTCAATACAACAACTGCAGTGACAGTGTAATGAATTATCCCTGACAAATGAAAAGTGGAGAGCATGTCAACTAATGCACAGTATAACACACACTACTCTTCTCATACAGAAGACCATGTGGTGATGGAGAAAAATATTAATATTTCTTAGCAAAGATTTTACTCACCATGACTTTATAGGGCATAAAAAATATTTCAAATTTTATATAAGAAAAAGAAAAAAATTTAAATTGTCAGGCTAAAGGAAGTTGTAATTCTTCCAGTTTTTAAGATCAGGCTACAGTATTTTAAAATATTCCATGGTGAAAAGAAACTTTTCAAGAAAAAGTTTCACAGGACATGATCCCTAAACACAGACAATAGAAAAGTCCAAATATCACTCATTCTGCCATTTCCAAGTTTGTCCTGAGACATTAATCTGGGGTCCATATTCTCATAAATTACCACATTTTAATGCTGCCACGGTGACCTTTCCCAGTTACCCTTCATTCCTCACAATCAGATCTTGCAAAAAATTTGACAAAACTTGGCCCAGTTTTGCCGTGGAAAAAAATACTAACGCCTTCTCAATCATGATTAGCAATAAATTTCAAGGGCAAAATAAAAATCATGCCTTGAATATGCTTTAGATGGAAACTTATCAAATATCTGACGTCATACATGCCACTAAACTTTACACTCCAAAATATATTAAATAACTAAAACACGTCAATTACAAGATATACTGTAGTTGTTTAATCAACCTTTGTCTAATTTTGGCTTTTGTTTACATGCTGCTGCACATCGGGGGAGGGAGTCAACGACAACTACTACAGGATATACAAGAATAAAACAAAAGCAAAGTGGCTACCTCTGTGAGTAGTTGAAATGTCAAATGTTGCACGATGAACAACAGCTGGAATGAAGTTCTTATAATTTTTCAACAATTGAGTAACATGGTATAATAGATAATTAAATCTCAACAAGATGATCAAGGATTGTCAGAGCACTAACGGACTGAAAAGAACTCTGCCTGTTTTTGTAGCTATAAAGACAAACAACTGCTGGGTGAGTGGCAGCAGACTATATAATGACACAGTGAATCAGGAAAATTTATTTGTTTTGATGGGGCAATATATAATTGTAACACATGGTGGCACATATACTGTATTGATAACACAAATGAATGTACATGTTAGGGATTAATGGGAAAGGTAATGAGTGAAATCTGAGAGCAGATCATAGCAAGACTGTAAAGATGATCTGATGGCATTAATACTGTACATAGGAAGCTTTATGTGGAGGATACACAGGTGAGTAAGTTATTAAAATATGAGAAAGAAGTTGAATTAAAGTCAGTACAGATGGTACAGCTACAAGGGTTACATAACAGATTAACGGAAAATAAAAAACTTTGTAATGTTAAAGCTGGAGACCATATAAGAGATGGAGAGTGTCGGTGTATGTGGTGTTGAGCCTAACGGGCATTACTTTACAAGAAAATATATTGGGGGAAAATCAAATGTTCTCACAAACTTAATGTACAGTACAGTACTGTACTATGGGCTGAGTAAGAGAGTGTAGGTATACAGATGCTAAGTTCACCCAGCAATCTAACTACTGTACTGTGCTTCCTAAAAGAATACATAGTATTTTAGTGATAAAGAAGACTCATTCTTTCCCTCCACACTGCACTGCCGTGGACATGTAAGACTACTGTACTTTGTCACGTTCAATGCACTTCATTTACCTCATGTTTAAGAGTTACACACATTACTCAAAACTGGGCACTTTCCTCCAAACATGTTTGACAAACATGGTCCGGCCACCAAAACAAAGAGATGTTTAGCATCACACGGGAATGTTTTGTTGGCGTGTCTACCCAAAGCAATGAAAACACAACAAAGCATCTAGATGTGGTTCACTGTGGATCCCATTACTACAGTTGAGGCCTTGCAGGATTGTGCTATAGTTCTTCAAATGCTGACGCAAGTGAGGCATCTGCAAAAGCTAAAGAAAAGACAATGGGTGCGTCGTGAAGTTTCTTTAAAAGTGGTGGTGGCTGGCCGGTCAAAGAAGACCCTGAATAATGGTTTAATAATATTAAAGAAGTTTTAGGGTGACGAATAAATAGAAACATGTCACCATGTATGTGTTATATTTTAAATCATTACTGTTTCATGATATATTTAAATTTTTACTTAAACTTATATGAAGCTCATTTGAGCACTAATCCGGCCAGCAAAGATTCCCACCAAACCATTGTCCATTTCTCGAAACAGCAGAAATCCTGCTGCTTGTTGGGCCGTCAGGCTAGCAGCTAGCAAAACGGGCAACATGTTTGGAGGAAAGTGCCCAGTGTGCTGCCACCTTTAGTTAAATTTCACTGTAATAGAATACTGTACTATATAGAGAATGACCTCAAATTAATTATGTATGCATTTTCCAACAATGGCCAGTGCTGTACAGTAAATCCTTGTTATTCGTGGGAGTTTGGTTCCAAGGAAAGGCATAAATAGGCAAAACCACGAATAGCAACTTATACTACCTTAGTGCACTACTGTATACCTATACCAAACAACCAACCAGCTGCAGCAGCACTCATCCTCTCTTTTAACTTAACTAGTAATTCAACTTCTTTGTCAGGGTCATCACTAACTTCTTCCTTTCACACTTCACTCCAATAACATCACTAGCACTAACACTAGGCAGTCTTTTAGGGGCGGTTAAATTCAATAGCAATAAAACACAGTATTTACCAATTACACTTTCCAAATTAGATGATCTCCCACCAATAACATTTCAGGATGCAATCATTCTGCCAAATTCTAAAATGGATATGCTAGGCCTCACCAAGCTTTGTTCTGTTAATGGATCCACTTCAGAAAATATGTTCATTGCTTGCTCCATATAATATCCACAGACCTCTCACCTTTTTCATCTCGTTTTAACAAATCTAGTTTCTCGGCTAAGCTTATACACTTTCTATTGGCTTTTGAAACAACACTACCATCACTTGCTCTCTTGCTCATGTTGAATGGGGATGCAAAAATGCTGTAAAAAACCTGAGAAAGTTTTTCTCCTGATCCTGTTCCAGAAGCGTGAAAACAAGCTCCGACTGTTGTTTACCACTCATTAGCAAGGCAGCTTCTTTGCGCAAGGCGCTCTTAATTTTTTTTTTAGCAGCTTCTTTGCGCAAGGCACACTAAATTTTTTTTACAGTATTTTTTTTTTTATAATACACATTGGGATTTAGTTATTATTTAAATGAAAATGTCATTTAATTTTATTTTTATTGTATTTTGGTCGTAAATACGAATGGAATAAAGACGTAAATTGAATTGGGTCCTAAATTAACTAGGGTTTTAAATATGAAAAGTTGTTGGTCGAACCGTCGTTATCGGAGACTTTACTGTACACTTAAAGACCTTAGTTATTGAAGTGAAGTGCAGTAATAACATAACAACAACTGATCATCTTTAAACAGTTCAGTGAAGCAGTGTTATCCCCCACCCCGTATACATTCGCTTTTTTTTTTTACTTTCGCATTTTTCGGAGAGGGGTCTGCCCCAATTAGTCTGTTTTATCAAGGTTCAACTGTATTTGCATCTGAAACTGCAGCAGTATATTGATTACACTCGTAATATTATGAAATACATCAATGGATAGCATTACAGTACAATAATAGCATAAGCAACGCACACTGAGTAACATTACAACATGCATCATGCTCAGTCTCTTCATTTACAAAAGGTCACATAATTTTGATTAAATTGTATAAAGATGACTATCAATTGTAGAAACTGCAGTATAGCATCAAATTTTACTCAATGAGCAAAAATTCTTTATATCATGCACATTGCAGTATGTTAAAATATAATGTATAATGTTTGCACGGGAAAAGCAACAAGTTTAAAAACAAAAAAAAATTACTACAAATTAATTTCAAGAATCTTTTCACTTATCAAGATGTAATGATAATAACACATCTTAACCATGTATTAAACAGCCAGCTGTTTTTCCAAATTAGAAATAGTGATATACATACAGTATGATATACATACAGTACCAGGCCTATGTACTGTATATCTTGACAAACTCTTATGTACCTAAATATTATATTACTCTGAAATCTGATCTTTAATTAGTGACCGTAAAACAACTTATAAACAGACTTTAAGAAGTGATGCTTTTGAAAAATAAATGAGCAACTGATCCTGAAATCCTATAATGAGCCTGGATAGAATGACCCATGACTAAGTTTGCCAAGACGTGAGCCCTGTGGTAATTCATCTTGTATTATTACTGAGATGCCTTGTGTTGTACAGTGTGTTAAAAGGTATAATATTGATTAGGGATGAGTGGTAAGGTTATACCATCGAAACTCATGGAGTCGTGATAATTGTGTGTGTCAGTGTAACTTGTATCCACAGTATTGAGTGAACTATAAAGATAATGAATTGAAATACTGAAGACTGAGTCTTGTTGTGTGTCACTGTTGTACAAGGTGAGTCAAAAGTCTCCATACATAGGCAAAATGATCAAGTTATTGGAGTGATGCCAACCCGCACTGGATGAGTCCCTCAAAGATGCAAGGCCCTGGAAAAGTGATGGTGTGGTGCGGGATATGAGGCGGCACAGTTGTTGGCCCTGTTTTCATTGACACCAATCTGAATGCCGAAATGTACCTAAACATGCTACAAGGGGACAGTGAATTTCCAGCGTACTACGGTATACGCATGCGCCAGTGGCCGGATCAGCACTTTCCGGCTCACTGAATTGGCCGCCATGGTCCCGTGGAGTAGCCTCTGAGGTCCCCAGGCCTCACCCCCCTTGATTTTTACTTGTGGGGGCACTTGAAGGCCATGGTGTACCAGGTAAAGATACAAAACACGGACCACTTAAAGGAACGCATTCGTGATGCGTGTCTGCACATAACACCAGACTTGATAACACGAGTTCGCCATGAGTAGGAGCAACGCATCCGTATATGCATTAAGTGTAATGGTGGCAACATAGAGTGTATATGTATATATATGCGCGTGATCTAGGTATATGCTGATAACCACAAGGAAAGAAGAAAACACGAAGTTCCCTAGCGCTTTCATGTAATTCACATCTTCAGGGGTGAGTACAGACTAAAGAGAAATACAAAACAAGGTGTATATACAGAGGAGGGTGAGACCAGGTCCACAATGGTCAGGTATTAGGTAATGACCCTACTAACCTTTAAATAGCACCGCAACGGTTGGTAGTCAGGTCAGAGGGTAAGGTGACCCAACCTTCTCACCTGGTTACAAATCTTCTAAATTACTAAATTGTCCAGTTTGTACATGCCATTACTCAAATTCATGTTGAATGCTTCGGTATGTTTAATGAGACTAGATTCTATGATGTTCCTACTATCAATTGAATTACAAGGTAATATTGAGGAGGCATTATCCCAGTCAATGCAATGCTTGTTATCCCTCAAATGAACAAACAGAGCATTGGATTCCTGGCCTGTACTCACCCCTGAAGATGTGAATTACACGAAAGCGCTTGGGAACTTCGTGTTTTCTTCTTTCCTTGTGGTTATCAGCATATATATATATATAAATATATATATATATATATATATATATATATATATATATATATATATATATATATATATATATATATATATATATATATATATATATACAGTGACCACTCCGTTAACGAACTCAATCCGTTCCAGAAGGTCGTTCGTTAACCGAAACCATTGTTTCAATGGGTTTTTGGGTAATTGGTTCCAGCTCACCGAAAATTGCCTAAAATTAACAAAAAAGGTAGTAAATTACACTTACTTTGAGGTGTGTATGTAGAAGGCTCCTGGATGATGATGGGAATTAGAATGGGGGTGGAGGAGAACGGAGAAGAGAATGCATTGGGGTGGAAGAGAAGTAACCCCATGGTGCCATTTCACCCATAAAATTTTAGTTCTCTTGGTGTATTTCAAGATTATTTTCTTTAAATCAACACTGCAATGCATTATATATTGTCAACATGTAAAATAAATTTCAAATTGACCAATAATTTGCTTGGAAACACAGAAAAAAAGCATTTAGTTGAAGAGAGTCTCAAGCAAGATGTTACCTCCACTGAAAAGACACAGAGACTGACCCCTGTATGGTGTGTTGACAGGCTGTTTGGCGTGCAAAAAACTAGCTTCCTATACTTCAATTATGTTCAATAATTGTTAAAATTACTAAAAAATTTAATATAAAACTTAAAATTATTGAATAGTACAAACTTCTTGATATTTACTAAAATAGTTAGGATTTTAAGCCCTAGAACCGATTACTGTATTGGTGGACTAACACTACAGCTGGTGGACCACCAAATGCAAGCGAAAACATGTGGAGGGGAGCTCGTTAACCGAAGTTAAGAATCTTATGGAAGGTAATTCATGAACCGAAATCTCATTAATCGAGGCGCTCGTTAACCGAGGGATCACTGTGTATGTATATATATATATATATATATATATATATATATATATATATATATATATATATATATATATATATATACACACACACACACACACACACAGTGGGGTATGCTATAACGAACGGATCCTACTACGAATATTCCTATAACGAACGGTTTTACCTATAAAATTGAGAATGCTATAACGAACGCAACTCCTACAACGAACGCGGATGAATACGGGACTATTTCGCCTGGCGCATGAATATTGTTGTACCACGACCCACAACAAGAGCATCAGGCGCCATCTTTGTCTCATTGTGTAGCCAGTGCACCATTGTTATTGTTGAAATTTCGTCTTTTGATGTGGAAATTCGCATTATTTGTATAACTATTTTGTTATACAAGTATACAATTGTAACAATGAGTCGTCCAAAGCGAGTGAGAAAGCTAATAACCCTTGAAACTAAGAAAGAAATTATAAAGAAACGTGAGAATGTAAGAAGCATTGCGAAACTTAGTGATGAATATGGGATGACTAAATCGACTATATGTACGATTTTGAAGAATAAAGAGGAGTAAAAAACTGTGCAAGTGGCTAAGGGAATCTTTAGACTTAGCAAAGCAAGGTGTAATGTGATTGAAGAGATGGAAAATTTACTCTTAGTGTGGATAAAGGAGAAAGAAATGGCAGGTGGTAACATTAGTGAAGCTATAATTTGTGAGAAGCAGGGCCGGCGCTACCCACTAGGCCAGGGGTTCTCAACCGGGGGGGAAATTCCCCCCCCTCAGGTTTTCAGGGGGGGGGGGGGGGGGGGGAAACTGATACTAATATGGAAAAAATAAAGGATTTTCAGTATTATATGCATATTATTTGGAATGCACTTTTTGAGGCAGACAATCTTGGAAAGGAGGGGGAATGACATTCTGACATATGGTGAAAGGGGTTTATAGGGCAAACAAGGTTAAGAACCACTGCACTAGGTGAACTAGGCGATCGCCTAGGGCGCCAACATCTGGGGGCGCCACAAATTCAGGGCAAACTTGGATAAAACTAAAAATGAAGGGAAAACTGTGGTGGACACTGTGGTGGAGCCGTGGAGGAGGGGGGGGGGGGGGGGGGGGGGTCGGAGGGAGGCGAGGGTAGGTAGACGGTAGCCGACTGTGTTTTCTTTTTTAGTATTCTTCGTTAACCCCCCGGAGGGACTAACCCGCGTCCTTATCTTTGGCGGCCTGGAGAACTGTCGAGCAGTGACCTGAAGGCTGACATCTGAGGAACCCTTCTCCCAACCCCACCATCCCCTCCCTGCCTTTGTCGGGATGAGGCAAGGTTACCTGACCTCTGTTTGACCTCGCATAACATAATCCCACTGAGACTGGCCAGCGGCCAGAGCCGCCAGGCAAATAGTAACCTGGAACAACTTGATTAGTTGGAGATCAAGATTCAAGCTGTCCAGATTACCCACAGACACCAGTGACCAGGCCACTTCAGTCCGAGTCAGTAATCTCCAAAAGTGTATTGCAGTGGCAACAACTTCAACAGCTGGCTATCCTGCTAAACAGTAAGTTGACACTCCCTGTGTCTGTGGCCAGTGGTGAGCAAAGTTTCTCTAAACTAAAATTGATTAAAAATTATTTACGCTCAACCATGACACAAGAAAGGCATGTTGGGCTTTCCACTCTCTCAATTGAGCATGAAATTGCTGAGAAGCCGGACTTAAAGCATCTTATTTCCACATTTGCCAAAGCTAAAGAACGAAAAGTCAAATTTTAATGGCACTTTGGTGACTCTGACTTCGTGACGTTCATGTGCTAATATATAATTAAACTAGTAATTTTTATTTTTCTACATATTATATGATGTTACCTCTTTAAGTCAATAAAATATTAATAGGTGATTGTATTAAGTTTTTTAATGTAAATAATTTTTTAATGTGGCTTGGTCAGAGTTGCAATTATTTTTATTCATAACTGCTACATCTCTCCATTAAGCTTTTTCTATTTATACTAAGATGTCAATTTAATATATTGTCCGACCAATGACTGGTCACAACTCACAAGTATCTTATTTTGCACTACATGTATATAATAATGATGTAATAATAGTAGGTTATAACTCGCAGGAGGCTGGAGCGAGCTAAATGCTTATGATATGTTATTATTTTTTAAAGATTACCCTAAAATATAAAAAATAACTAAAAATTGTTTCATTGACATTTACGTCAAGGATTTATTGACTTAATGTAATAACAATAATTGGTTATTTGCATGGATGAAGTAATAAAGCCACAAGATGAAAATTATGTTATCAGTGGTGTTTGGAGAGTTAGAAACAATGTAGTAATGGGTTACTGTACCTACATCAGCTTATCAAAACTTTCAAGGGGGCGCACATCTAAAGGCTTGCCTAGGGCGCCAAATCATCTTGCACCGGCCCTGGTGAGAAGGCTAAACAATTGTTTGAGGACCTTAAAGCCAAGACTCCCAGTGGAAGTGATAGTGATGTGCCAGTGTTTAGGGGTACCTGCATGCTGAATAACACTAAGGTAAGATAAAGTACCGTATTTTTTACATTTTACACAGAATTTTTTCAGTGTTAAGCGGTTGTATTTGAGGGCCTGGAACGGATTAATCCTATAACGAACGAATGCTATAACGAACGAGGTTCTGGAACCAATTACGTTCGTTATAGCATACCCCACCCACTACAGCCGGCCCAAGTCAGTGATAGTGATAATTATAGTGAGGATATGGACTTATTATTCAGTAACATAACAAAAAAGTAAGAATTATATGAACAGAACAATACAAATAAGCACAACTGTTCTATGGCAAAATACACCTTCATGAATGAATTTCAAAAGATTACCGGTAATATCCAACTTCATTAACATGATAAATAATACAAAAACTTTATATACTAAATACTATTCGCCATCTAAGCCAACAAATCATCCATTAAGGAGACACAAAATGATTCTCTGCATCTACCTCATTATCTTTACTCTCCTACAGTACTTTAAAAGGAAGAAATAATGGTGCAAGACAAGAATGTAAGTCATCAGAAAAGGACTAAAGGAAGTAGTATTATTACTTGCACATATTTGCTCATACATACATACAGTAAAACTTGCATGTGCAGTACACAAAATTACTTTTAGTTTCCACACTAATTGACAATGCTTCACTTCAATCAATTATCTGTGTACCTTAATTCGTCAGGTTCATCCATGCTCCTACTATCATGTACAAAATGACTACTGTTCATGTTGTGCAATTGTTCTTTCTGAATTATCTGATGTGACACCACTAAACCAAATTATTTTATTTCTCAATCTTCCTTCATGCACTCCATAATCTCATACTGTACCATATTCTTAACTACTGTATCATATTAGTAACTACTGTATCATATTAGTAACTACTGTACCATTCATATGACTATCCAGACTTTTTTGACCATACAAACTCTTAATCATTTTCACATTAAATACTACAGCACAATAAATGAAATACAATAGTCAAATGATGAAGCTTATGTGCTGGTTTAATGACCCCATATATGAAGCAGTTGTACTTACTGCACATGCATTAATATAACGATCAATGTACAAATTAAAGCTAACCCAGTAAGCATGTGTTGTAAGGAAAGCACAGGAGAAGCATATAAAAACTAAAGGTAAAGTCAAGGGCATAAATAAAAATGATGATAGACACTAGATGAGTTGATCAAGTACAAGAACATATGGTAGACCACCAGGCAATATGGCACAAAGAAAACAGCCAAATACAACAGCAGCCAACTGAAAGATGGACCAGTCTCCAAACTCCAATCCGTGGTAATACTTCCACGAGTGATATGTGTGAGTGTGTGAAGCTGGTTAACCCCTTATGATGCAGATGCCAATGAATGGCAGATTGACCATTTTTCAAGGTTGTGGTAGGAATTATATTCTACTGTACCTAAAATGCTAATGATCAAAAAATATAACACTCAAATACATTAATTTTACCTTGATAGTAGGAAACAAAATGTGCCACCATATAGTGGACTTCAAGGAAAGACATGAGCTTGAAGCCAAACTCAAAACAAATGAATAAACTTGAAATGTTCTGACAGATGGCATAATAACCTAACCTAACTTGACATGATACACAATAGTAATGTCTTAAGGCCAAGTCTCGCTTATATCCCACAAGTAAAATGTCATGCTCTTTCATAATCCTGCTCTGAGATATTCATGAGGCCTTGGCATGTTGAATATGACTCCCATTGACTCATGTGTGGGGTACTGTACCACATCATAAGGGGTTAAAGAATATTTCTATGATAAGTGTACATGTGAATATTGTACCATTTATACAACTGCAGTGAGTAC
Source organism: Homarus gammarus (assembly GCA_958450375.1). Taxonomy (NCBI): domain Eukaryota; kingdom Metazoa; phylum Arthropoda; class Malacostraca; order Decapoda; family Nephropidae; genus Homarus; species Homarus gammarus. Next base: position 460,952 of record CAUDMG010001099.1, on the reverse strand, counting down.
CTGATGGATGTGAGTCTATGACCTATGGTACTTGGACAAATTTAGTAATCTTATTAGTACTAGTGGCCTTAGTGGCTAAAAAAAATACTGTATTATATTGTAAATCTGTATTAAAAAGTAAATATATATCAAGGGTCTCTGCAACAGGAGAATGTTCCGGCACGTGTACACACATGGTTAATGTCTACATACATCAAATACAATCCTTTACAGAGGATTAAGTCGTTATTTCTATAAAGACTAATGTTAATTTAGAAATTAAATGATAATTCACCTAAAAAAGAAACAAATGTTAAGCGGAACTGAATTTTAGAATTTCTCCCAAAGATGGATACAGTACTTTACTTGCCAGAGAAAATTAAATATTAGCAGTGCCACTGATAGATAACATTTAAAGTATTCCTGACACACACGAAGCAGTTGGTAAAGTGAGTGAGAAGTTGGTGGTAAGTGAAGGAAGATGGATAGCACAGAAACTGTAATAGCTATAATGGGTTAGGTGACCGCACAGGAGGGACAACATAGGTACTGTACTAACTAACAGGAACCAAAGGAGGACAGACAACACACAAAAACTATTCTAACAACTGGGAATTAATGACAACTTGGGAGGATAAATAACATAAAAGAACACTGACACCTGGGGTGAGCCCAAGTGAAATTAGAAAGGCCTTAATAATATAAATAAATTATACTCTACTAACAGCTGTAGCAAATGGATAACACAAAAATTATAACTGGGAACTTAAAAGAGACAGTAATCAAACACAAGTGTCAATGAACTAAGATGTAGCTACTGTACTGTACACTAGTGTGAATAAAGTTGTCACACACACACAAGCTTACAGTAACTAACATACATGATGGGGCAAGCATGGGCAGGACACCATGGTACATACCCTTTATTATGGGGATGGCTGACCCTGCATAAAACAAACAGATAAACCAATGAGACACGAGGACATGCACATCTGCGCCACACTGTTAAGACTAACCATCTATCAATTGGTTAAGTTATATCTATAGTACAATTTTTCAGATAAAGGTACTGTACTATATGTCCCAAAATAAATAGTACACATTGTATGTACTATGCTGAAACATAAAAAGAAAAGCAAACAACATATTTTATCATTAATAAAGTAGACTATGTGAACAAATATAAAAGATTTTATATATTACAGTATTGCCATGCAGTGAAAGGTATGTGCATAAGTCTAAATATCAGTTTATTACATATGGTATATATGTAATGTATTTTGTTTTGATAAAGAAATATAATAAATTAATGAATTAAATGTAATGTAGAGAATGCTTTTACAAACACATACCAAAACAAAATAAATAATTACATATGTCAAACAATAAAACTTATACAGTATAGTCTGGATTTACACGGCTTTGGTTAATGCGTTTGTTCATTTATGCAGTGCCTTGCCAGAATGTAAATGCTTTAATTACGCGGTAAATTTGGTCATTTACGCGGAGAGCGGCTGGAGGTCCAAACGCTCCACACCATTTTTTATTCAAGCGGTTCATTCTCGACCATACGCTGGAAGCGGCGCGGGTAGTGGTGCGCATTAGGCCGCTCTTACGTTATCGCTGACGTCATATGACGTATCGGACTGTCATTGGGCCACGCATCCTTACCACCCACGCATTCCCTCCGCCGCTAGCTGTGATTGGTCTAATGTAACATGACGTGCCCTGCCAACAGAGGGTAGAAGTCGCTGACCTAGCAGGGCCTGTCTCATTGTTCTCAGTCCGCGTATACAGTTCTCTCTTGTGCCCGCTATTCCCCTCACAACTCACTATGGCTTCCGCGGGACCCCCACCACCAGAGAAAAACGTAGTATTGAGGACTTCCTCGCCTGCAACCCACCACAACCACAGCCAGCCCAAGTCAGTGATAGTGATATTGACAGTGAGGATATGGACTTTGAGAGGTTTGTCAGGAAGGCCCTGCAAACCTCTGCGAGTAGTGAAAGTGAAAGTGATTCACCGGAGGGCAACTAATCTGCCCTCTGCCTCGGAACCAGCCACCATCCACGTGTGCTGACCCAGCTCTCCTACGAATGTAAGTGTTAAAAAACCTAATATTATTAATATTTCTCTTAATTATTAATTGTGTGTGCATACCATCATAAAATTAAGATGTTATTTTGACTGCAAGGTACGTATTGTCGGAAAAAGTGAAGTTTGGGGTAAGCCCAATCTCTATTTCAATTAATCCCATATGTTCTGTTATTTCGCTTACGCGTTTCTCGTTTTACGCGGGCCCCCACGGGTTCAATTGACCGCGTAAATGCAGACTGTACTGTACTGTACTGTACTGTACTGGACTGTACTGGACTGGACTGGACTGGATTGTACTGTACTGTACTGTACTGCACTGCACTGCACTGTACTGCACTGCACTGCACTGCACTGCACTGTACTGTACTGCACTGCACTGTACTGTACTGTAGGTGAATAAAATACTCAACACAAAATGTTATTACTAATGGTAAATATTTATAAAGAGACAACAAAAATTTCAATCAATAAACATAATTAAGACACAGACCCTCTGAGACACACCATGACCTGGCACCGCATGTGAAGCTATCATTACAATTTGAATTTATCATAAGTAGTAAAAAAAAACTTACCACAGTAAAACCTCTTAACGAACTATAGTCTGTTATATGGAGGTTTCATATCTAATGAAACTCGATATAATGGACTGCATTCTCCTATATACAGTAGTCTGTTATATGGAGGTTTCATATCTAATGAAACTCAATATAATGGACTGCATTCTCCTATATACAGTAGTCTGTTATATGGAGGTTTCATATCTAATGAAACTCAATATAATGGACTGCATTCTCCTATATACAGTAGTCTGTTATATGGAGGTTTCATATCTAATGAAACTCGATATAATGGACTGCATTCTCCTATATACAGTAGTCTGTTATATGGAGGTTTCATATCTAATGAAACTCAATATAATGGACTGCATTCTCCTATATACAGTAGTCTGTTATATGGAGGTTTCATATCTAATGAAACTCGATATAATGGACTGCATTCTCCTATATACAGTAGTCCGTTATATGGAGGTTTCATATCTAATGAAACTCAATATAATGGACTGCATTCTCCTATATACGGTAGTCTGTTATATGGAGGTTTCATATCTAATGAAACTCGATATAATGGACTGCATTCTCCTATATACAGTAGTCTGTTATATGGAGGTTTCATATCTAATGAAACTCGATATAATGGACTGCATTCTCCTATATACAGTAGTCTGTTATATGGAGGTTTCATATCTAATGAAACTCAATATAATGGACTGCATTCTCCTATATACAGTAGTCTGTTATATGGAGGTTTCATATCTAATGAAACTCAATATAATGGACTGCATTCTCCTATATACAGTAGTCTGTTATATGGAGGTTTCATATCTAATGAAACTCAATATAATGGACTGCATTCTCCTATATACAGTAGTCTGTTATATGGAGGTTTCATATCTAATGAAACTCGATATAATGGACTGCATTCTCCTATATACAGTAGTCTGTTATATGGAGGTTTCATATCTAATGAAACTCAATATAATGGACTGCATTCTCCTATATACAGTAGTCTGTTATATGGAGGTTTCATATCTAATGAAACTCGATATAATGGACTGCATTCTCCTATATACAGTAGTCTGTTATATGGAGGTTTCATATCTAATGAAACTCAATATAATGGACTGCATTCTCCTATATACAGTAGTCTGTTATATGGAGGTTTCATATCTAATGAAACTCGATATAATGGACTGCATTCTCCTATATACAGTAGTCTGTTATATGGAGGTTTCATATCTAATGAAACTCAATATAATGGACTGCATTCTCCTATATACAGTAGTCTGTTATATGGAGGTTTCATATCTAATGAAACTCAATATAATGGACTGCATTCTCCTATATACAGTAGTCTGTTATATGGAGGTTTCATATCTAATGAAACTCAATATAATGGACTGCATTCTCCTATATACAGTAGTCTGTTATATGGAGGTTTCATATCTAATGAAACTCGATATAATGGACTGCATTCTCCTATATACAGTAGTCTGTTATATGGAGGTTTCATATCTAATGAAACTCGATATAATGGACTGCATTCTCCTATATACGGTAGTCTGTTATATGGAGGTTTCATATCTAATGAAACTCGATATAATGGACTGCATTCTCCTATATACAGTAGTCTGTTATATGGAGGTTTCATATCTAATGAAACTCAATATAATGGACTGCATTCTCCTATATACAGTAGTCTGTTATATAGAGGTTTCATATCTAATGAAACTCAATATAATGGACTGCATTCTCCTATATACAGTAGTCTGTTATATGGAGGTTTCATATCTAATGAAACTCAATATAATGGACTGCATTCTCCTATATACAGTAGTCCGTTATATGGAGGTTTCATATCTAATGAAACTCAATATAATGGACTGCATTCTCCTATATACAGTAGTCTGTTATATGGAGGTTTCATATCTAATGAAACTCAATATAATGGACTGCATTCTCCTATATACAGTAGTCTGTTATATGGAGGTTTCATATCTAATGAAACTCGATATAATGGACTGCATTCTCCTATATACAGTAGTCTGTTATATGGAGGTTTCATATCTAATGAAACTCAATATAATGGACTGCATTCTCCTATATACAGTAGTCTGTTATATGGAGGTTTCATATCTAATGAAACTCGATATAATGGACTGCATTCTCCTATATACAGTAGTCTGTTATATGGAGGTTTCATATCTAATGAAACTCAATATAATGGACTGCATTCTCCTATATACAGTAGTCTGTTATATGGAGGTTTCATATCTAATGAAACTCAATATAATGGACTGCATTCTCCTATATACAGTAGTCTGTTATATGGAGGTTTCATATCTAATGAAACTCAATATAATGGACTGCATTCTCCTATATACAGTAGTCTGTTATATGGAGGTTTCATATCTAATGAAACTCGATATAATGGACTGCATTCTCCTATATACAGTAGTCTGTTATATGGAGGTTTCATATCTAATGAAACTCAATATAATGGACTGCATTCTCCTATATACAGTAGTCTGTTATATGGAGGTTTCATATCTAATGAAACTCAATATAATGGACTGCATTCTCCTATATACAGTAGTCTGTTATATGGAGGTTTCATATCTAATGAAACTCAATATAATGGACTGCATTCTCCTATATACAGTAGTCTGTTACTGTATATGGAGGTTTCATATCTAATGAAACTCAATATAATGGACTGCATTCTCCTATATACAGTAGTCTGTTATATGGAGGTTTCATATCTAATGAAACTCGATATAATGGACTGCATTCTCCTATATACAGTAGTCTGTTATATGGAGGTTTCATATCTAATGAAACTCGATATAATGGACTGCATTCTCCTATATACAGTAGTCTGTTATATGGAGGTTTCATATCTAATGAAACTCGATATAATGGACTGCATTCTCCTATATACGGTAGTCCGTTATATGGAGGTTTCATATCTAATGAAACTCGATATAATGGACTGCATTCTCCTATATACGGTAGTCCGTTATATGGAGGTTTCATATCTAATGAAACTCGATATAATGGACTGCATTCTCCTATATACGGTAGTCCGTTATATGGAGGTTTCATATCTAATGAAACTCGATATAATGGACTGCATTCTCCTATATACGGTAGTCCGTTTTATGGAGGTTTCCTATCTAATGAAACTCGATACAGCACACTACATTCTCCCATATAATCCGTTAATTAGAGGTCTCACTGCATACTGATTATTTAAGTAGCTTATAATGCTGTGAAACTTGTTAAATGGTGGACCTCATCTCAATACTGCCTTTAGTATATCTTTTATTATATTATTACCAGAAATCTTTAGTAAGATCTTCACAAACACTTTTACTGTCATCTACTGTTCATTGGCTCAAATCTACACCACTGCGCATTATGCATATTTCTCTAAATCTTCATCCAAGTTTCTTCATTCTACTATCAGCCCAAACCCTAAATTTAGATTCAACTTAGTATCATTAAATAAAACGATCCCAAAACTGACATCCTTATATCCAAATACTTCAACTGACATACTTTAGATCTAGTTAAAAATACATGTCAAGGATAAAAAAAAATTTAAATATCAAAATTAAGTAAAAATAAGAACAGCATTAGTGGCAAAATAGATAATTACTGTACACATCTTTATTAACAATACAAGTTTACAGTATAGTCTCGATTTACGCGGATTTGGTTTACGCGTTTGGTTATTTACACGGCACCTTGCCAGACCGACAATTTTTATTTACACGGTTCATTCCATCACTTACACGGGAAGCGGTGCGGGCAGGGTGTGCACAAGGTCGCCCAGTCAACAAAACATTACCAAGTTCTTCACCCGCCACCCACCACAGCCGGCCCAAGTCAGTGATAGTGAGAATATGGACTTTGAGGGGTTCTACAAAGAGACCCTGCAAGCCTCTGTGGTGGATAGTGATACAGTTGATACAAGTGATACAGGTGAGGGCCAATAAACTGCCCTCTGCCTCGGAACCAACCCCCCATCCCCGTGTGCCCAGCCATCTTTTCTACTTACGTAAGTGTTAAAAAACCTAATATTATTGATATGTCTCTTAAATATTAGTTGTGTGTGCATACCATCATAAAATTAAGATGTTCTTTTTACTACAACTTACGTATTGTGTCGGATAAAGTGTAGTTTGGGAGTCGGCCCAGTCTCTATTTCAATTAATCCCATATGTTCTGTTATTTCGTTTACGCGTTTCTCGTTTTACGCGGACCTACACGGGTTCAATTGACCGCGTAAATGAAGACTATACTGTATATCAAATCCTGCCCAGTCCTCAGGGTTCCACTCCTACAAACACTACAAACACAGTAGTGCATGTTGTAAATCACTGAAGCCTTTGGTGTAAATGATGTTATATTCCAGGTGGTAATTATGATCCTCAAGTCTTAATGTCTAGCAGAGATCACAGTCAGGGGGATAACTTTACAGGACTAACATATTAAACAGGCTCTATAGACAGGCCCGTGCAATCAAGTACAGTATCAGGATGAAATACGTTTCTGAACATTTAATGTTAACGTACTCATACAGAACAGTACATGGTATACTAATTTAATTTAGAATAAGGGAATTATGTCCTCCAGTGTAGACTGAATGTCACACATCCTGTACCCCAGCACTTCTCTCACTGGTTATAATCAGTTAACCATTACCACCTGAGTCAAGCAGCACTGTTATGTGAAGAAGTTTTTTCCTTAATTAGTGTACATTCTTTTACTGTACTGTACTGTAATTTGATTTTGTATTAAATTAATAATCATTGCACTGCACTTGAAGCATGCCTTTGTATTTATATGTAAATACATATTTTGGGGGTATTTTCTCCTGTGTTTTATGGTTCTGTACAGTACTATGGAAGACACAATACTATACAGAACTGTACTTCAAATTTGCTGTGGATTGGTTAATTGTGGATTACAAATCTGGTGACTGAGCAGGATTTGCTGTGATTAAATATTTTTATCTAATCCTGAATATCTTAAATAGCACCATTTAATCCTTTCCACTCGTATAAGGTAATCAGGTTGGCTCATGTAAGAGATCTGAGGTTATTCGTGACAATAAATTTAGTTCACAGGATGATGAGACAGTGTAATCCTTGTAAAGTAGTTATATCCACGTAAAAAAAAAAAGACTTTTCTTTGATATCTCTTATATGTCAGTCCATTATGGAGAAATTAGTTATAACATGCAAAGTACTTAAAAGAAATACTGGCCAAAACTAGAGAGACATACAAGCAGAAAGGATTGACAGTTAAGTGCTGTTTACCCTTGACAGCAAAAGAATTAAAGAAACATCAATAACTATTAAAGTCACAGGACATGTGCATAAAACAATGAGTGAATGGATCTACCAACCTTGTGCCACAAATGATGTGCATCATACAACAAGTGCACACTTGATCAACATCTCAAGAGCATAAACACAGACAAACACAACACAACACTGACACATACATATAATGTATAAAGTACTGGTGTTGTCATAAAGAAAATACTAAAGTAAGAAGTGATTATTGTGGCCCCTTCTTTACACTCTACTCCATATTTTCTCATAAACACTTGTAAACTCTCCATTCCTGTATCAATAAAAGTATCCGGAAGGCTTTAAGGTTTAAGTGAATATAATCAGTGTGTGTAAAGGCTTTAAATTTTCATGAAAATGTGGAAAGTCTGTATTATAATTTACTTATCAGACACAAAAAAAAAATTAACAGCACACTCTGAAATAATGAGACTTAAATCATAGTAAAGTGACATTCACAGTAAATACCTTTTTGAAACAATACGGTATAGTCTGGGTTTACGCGGATATTTTATACGCGTTTGGCCATTTACGCGGCACCTGTCCAGAGGCGCCAATTATTAGTTACGCGGTACATTCCTTAATTTATGCGGCAAACGGCAGGCAAGCTGCTGGTCGTTGACCTCACCGCTGACATCAGACTCGTGCCGATGACGTCTCGGACTGTGATTGGGCCACATATCCTTACCACCCACACACCCCCTCCGCCGCGCGCTGTGATTGGTCTATTTAACCTTGCTTGCCCTGTCAACAAAACATTACCGAGTTCTTCACCCGCCACCCACCACAACCAGCCCAAGTCAGTGATAGTGATTGTGAGGATATGAACTTTGAGGGGTTTGACAAGGAGGCCCTGCTAGCCTCTGGTGGATAGTGATACAGGTGATACAGGTGAGGGTCAATAATCTGCCCTCTGCCTCAGAATCAATCCCCCATCCACGTGTGCCCAGCCATCTTGTAATGGCCCCTGTTTCATAAACAGAAGAATTATATAAATGGGTTATTACATTTGATTTATATATTGATTCACCCCCTGTAATTTTCCACTAGCTATGAAGTGACATGTTCAATACACGTGATAAGGTGTGCCCACGGGAAGCTGCGTCATATGCTGAGGTAAGGCATTAAGTAGCCGGCTCCCTGGCCACCTAAAGCGGGCAGTAGTTTGATATCCTTGACTAGAGGAAGACGTTATTTGAGAGCAATTGTGGATGGTTCCGTCTTCCCTCGAGGGAGGGCGATGTGCCTATTCCAGTCTCCCTCGATGGGTCATAGAAATTACTACTCAACTCCTCACACATCGAAAGGACGTGATTAAACGGTCTATTTACAAAGCCGCCATCCTTTCTCTTAACACTCGGTGTTACATCGCTAAGTTACGGTTGATCTACATCTGGACGTGTATCCGAAATAGCTTTTCAAGTGATTGTTACAAGTGGTGACAACCCAGGAAGGTTGTTGCATATATGACAGTTTCACAAGTAACTGTTATATCACACTAACAGTCATCTCACCATATACTGTACACAGTTGGTAAAGGTAGAGGAATTATGTTCTCCCCATTACTGTGGCATACTGGTGAAGAAGAAGAACCCATAGTATATGGAACGTAAACGTAAATATGAAATAGCAATCAAAGATATTGTTATATGTGCTACATTTACTTTTTTTTTTTTACGGGGATTAGCCCACCCGGGCACAGGTCGCTGACCCACATTGGGGCCTGGGGGGCGAAAATGTAATAATAATAATAATAATAATAATAATAATAATAATAATAATAATAATAATAATAATAATAATAATAATAATATAAATAATAATAATAATAAATGATACAGGTTGTACCTCTCTAGTCCAGCATTCTGTGGTCCGGAAACTCCCGTGGTCCGGAACGATTTTAGTTTGTCCAATAGATAGATAGGCAACTTGTTTTTTCTTTTTCTTTTTTTTCTTTTTTTACTTATCTGAATTATTATTATTATTACAGGAGTATTAAATTTTTGCCCCTCAGGCTCCAATGTGGGTCAGTGACCTATGCCCAGGTGGGCTAATCCTCGTAAAAAAAACAACAAAGCCGCGGGAAATTAAGGTTTGTTTACATCCGGCAGTTCAGCTGCTCTCTCTCTCTCTCTCTCTCTCTCTCTCTGCTTGTTTATACAGAGTACAACATTTAACCCTTCAATATATATGAGCAGTAAATAAGTGTTGCTTTCATATTCTTATGTAGAGTAATGACGATATGTTTTCACATGTGCGCACTTACATACGCGCAGTCTCACTTTTTTTTTTACCATTACAGTTCGTCCCCGAGTTACGTACATCCGACTTACGTACAAACGGCCGATACGTACATCGTTTCTGAAGTCTTTAATTGCAAAAATATTGTCTTAAAAGGGCGAGCAATTTTTAAATTTGGCGGGCGAGCCAGCCGCACCGCGCCGCCACTATCACTGACCATGCAGACGACACGCTAGACGCACCAAAACAACAAGTGTGGTCATTGTGCATACAGTACTTCTCCTGTGAATTTCTGCCCTATTTTGTACACTTTACTCTGTGTGCAATGACTGGTGTAAAGCGTAAGAGTGGTGAAGCCAGTGGGAGTGCTACGAAACGTCAAGCATGTTTGCATTTGATAAGTTGTATTAATTACCACCAGATAACATTATAGGGTTGGGGGATTTTCGAGTTACGTACATTTCGAGTTAAGTACAACCTTTTGGTCCCCATTATGTACGTAACTTGGGGACTTACTGTAATGGTTAGCTACTTATATTGTTCCATTTATTACATTAAATAACATTACAGGTACTTCAAACAACCATATTAATTTTTTTACATTAAGTTTACTACAGCTACAATCAGGGTCTTATTTTTTTCAGTTTTATATGTAGGACCAATCAGTCACTGGTTTTGTAAGCTTTAACATAAACAATGTCGGCAGCCGTCTCGTCTCATCGTGTGTTTTCATATTCCACGTACAGTATTATTAATAGATTGTATTGTTAATTTTGCACACACAAACATTAATTCAATAAAAACAAATTCAGAAACATTAATTAAAATATATATGAACAGTAAATAAGTGTTGCTTTCATATTCTTACATAAAGTAATGATGATATGTTTTCACGTGTGCGCACTTACATACGCAATCTCTCTTTTTTCTTTACCATTATCGTTAGCTACTTCTATTGTTCCATTTATTAACATTAAATAACATTACTTAAAACAACCATATTAATTTTACTACAGCTACAACCAAGGTCTTATTGTCTTCAGTTTTATATGTAGAACCAGTCAATCACTGGTTTTGTAATCAACGAAAACAATGCTGTGTCATTTCCTCGTGTGGTTTAATATTCTACGTATTATTAATGAATTGTATTGCTCATTTTGCACACACAAACATTAATTCAATAAAAAAAGACATTCAGTAATAAACAATAATGAATCTTTTGTACATAAGAGAAATGACGCTGTTTACACGATTATGCACGTCGTCTGCACGTTGGCGGGCTGTTCAAACCCGTCGAAATTCAAGTTTCTGCAGTCAAAATTTTTATTTAATTTTTTTTGTGTTTGTGTTCCAATAAAATACGTTGAATTAAAAACTCGCAAAATTTGAGAAGCTACTATACGACATTTAACCCTTCAATATGTCTTCAAAGAGACCTTGATGCAGAGAAAGTGGTGCTAGTGCTTCCAAGCATAAGCACAAGTCACTATCTATCCAGGAAAAGGGTGAATTTCCATGGTCCGGCACCGGTCAGGTCCCGAGGTTGCCGGACTAGAGAGGTACAACCTGTAGTCATAATCATTCATAATAGATAAAATTTATGATAAAACAAACAAAAATAATGATGATAATAATATTAATAATAAAGAACTATAAATACAAAAATGAAAAAAAAGATCAAAAGTGAGAAGCGATATATATATGTTGTGTTGTCAATGGTAAGAGAAACAATTGAGACCCTGCAATTGCGTGTAAATGAGGCAGAAAGTCAGATCAGCAACCTAGGACTTGGTCACAATTTTCGTGATGCCCATGGCAGCAGGGTCTACCATTAGACAACACATTATGCTTCCAATATCTTCCCAGGCGGTAGTACCTCCCTGTTTGGTAAATACCTACTACCAGAGAAGGAAGAAGGATTGTTATATACGTGGCAGCGGATCTACAAAGAAACCGTTATACTACTGTTACGACGATCAAAGAAATTAGTAACGGGTAACAACATTCCCGTCTATATACACATTCTACATAACAAGTCATCAGTATTTTACGAAACAAGAAAAACAAAAAAACAGTGACCTGTTACATGAAATATCCAAGTGCAGTGATATATCCCGCGGTGAGAAGTTATAGTTGAGTGTCTTTCGTTCTGTCATCCAAAGATGATGTACAAAATCTTTTTTTTTTATATCGATAACCAATACTGAGTTATTGATAGTTGCTGAATTATGGCAACAATCCTGTGAGCTGAAGTGAACATTAGTTTCTGCAAATGATTCGTTCACTGCCCAGGGTGTGACAGGACGTGACTGCAGTTGTTGTGACTACTCATCAATCAACATCCTGTCGACAATTTTCTTTCGTATGGCATGAGTAACTCCCAGTTACCAGCACCCCAACACCCCCCCTAGTGATGACACATCTCCGATCATGAGAGATGGTCTCGGCATTCTGAGGTATGGTGTGGTGGATGCACTAGTGTACCCAGTGAACCCCAGAGTCCTTGAGTTCACTGACAGGGAGTGGCAGTTTGCTGTACTCATGATTTCATGGACATTGACCCAGTCACCGGACCTTAGAATCAGCTGTGTCTCCTGTGAGTGACACACGCAAGTCTATGGGATTGCGGCACCAACTTCACATTTTCAAGACATTCTAGAAAGGATTCTTCAATCAAGCCTACAAGGAATAGGTAGTATCTAGGCATACATTAAATATATACACACATTTACATGTTCGCGACATAACTTCACACTGATAATACATTGTGTAGGTCATATTATGTGTTATAAGTGCCTTACTTATTTTAATACTATATACTGACATAATATAATATCCAGTATTTATTTCTAACCTGTTCAGTTAATGATACTTTAATTATTTTAATTATAATTTTTATCAATTTCCTGTAAATGGATGGACTAGGTTATTTCTTTGGTTTGTATCTAAATAATTTTTCAAACCTTAGACATAGAAAATGTGGACATCTTCTTTTGATCCCAAGGAAGATAATAATGTTCATAATTTTCAAACTGCATATTTTAATGATGTCATAGACACATCTTCTCAAACTAAAAATATGATAGTTCTACAGAAGTATCACAGACTGTAAATTTTCAGCCATGCCATGTAGAACCCTTCACAACTCAGTAGTTTGATATCCTTGACTAGAGGAAGACGTTATTTGAGAGCCATCGTGGATGGCTCCGTCTTCCCTCGAGGGAGGACGACGCACCTATTCCGTTCTCCCTCGATTGGTCACTGCTCATAGAAGTTTCACTCATAATCTCACGTCGAAAGGACGTGATTAAACGGTCTATTTACATAGCCACCGTCCTCTCCCTTCACACTCATAAATAATGCAAGTTTCGTTTGATTTACACTCAGGAATTATATAAACGATAGTTTTCAATAAAAGAAGAAACAGACAATTGGGTTTCGTTACTCTTACCCAATATAATATATGTTTAGTCCCATATACATTACGACTAGAACAATCTCTTCTACTAATGTAAGTGTTAAAAAACCTAATATTATTGATATTTCTCTTAAATATTAATTGCATGTGCATACCATCATAAAATTAAGATGTTATTTTTACTACAACATACGTATTGTGTCGGAAAAAGGGTAGTCTGGCGTTCGGCCCAGTCTCTATTTCAATTAATCCCATATGTTCTGTTATTTTATTTACGCGTATCACGTTATACGCAGACCTCCATGGGTTAAATTAGCCACGTAAACCCAGACTACACTAGCACAAATGCTTTAGCAAAACTCACAAGCACACTATCGTGTTATATAGGGATAATTTCTATTAAAAATATAGACGATTACATACTGTAACTAAATAAATGTTATCATATAAACACAATTTTCATACACACAAGCACGCTTACATTTTATATACGGCAATCTGTGAATCCTCAAATAGCTATATGATCAACGTAACTTAGGGAGAAAAATGGCTTAAACTTTTATTATTATTCAAAACTGCTGGACTTCGGAGATTACCTTCAGATGTTTGAGCTTCTACTATACAGTACTATACTTTTATCACAAGACACTCCCAAGGCTAGGGTGTGAGTAGAATACTCTACAGTCCTAAAAATTATGTTTGAAGAGGAGCCATTGTTGTACTCAGACAGTGAGTTGTTGAACAGTGTCAAAACTGAGTGGATGTGGAAGGCCAAGTAAAAGAGAGTGAGGGACATCTGGCAGTAGTGTAACATCTGAGGAGGAAAAAGGAAGCAAAGCCTACCAACACAAGCCAGCTGCTCAACTCCTTCAAGTAAATTTCTGCAGTTTCTTATACACAACATTCTTATTTGCCATTCCAACTTAGTTGAGAAATTCAATATTCTGTTCTGTAAAAAGCCAAAAGCACTAATGTCTATGCAAGATTTCCTGACAGAAGAGCCAATAAGGCATGGGGTGAACCACACTCCCTGGTTTAGCTAATCACAGTAAGGAATCTGCACCATGCACCCCTTTCACTACTGCATCCCACCCACCACACCACCCATCCATCCCTCCATATAGAAACATACACTTCACACTCACAAATCAACCTCACACTGACATTCACACCCTGTTGTTAGCTGTTCATGGCCCAAGAGTACAGACACTGGCACAGACCAAATTAGCTCGGGTAAATACTAAGTGCGCCCTCTGCTCTTACAAGTGGATTTAACACAGTGTAGGGATACAGATTTTGAGCAATCCCATATAAAAGATTATTCCTTTATAATCTACGAATATATCCATACTGCTCTGAAGTCATTAATCTATAAAGTTTTATAAATTACGATAAGTTCTCTTCCCTTGCATACTGTATATACACATACCCGGTATAATTCTGAATCTATCACCTCTCAACTCATCAGATTTTTACAATAAAAAACAGCATTAATCAAACACATAAAACTCAATGAAATAATCAAATAAGAGACACTCAGTCATATCTCGTCTGAAAATCAAAGTATCAATAAAATATCATCTAAAATAACTATTCTGGAAAGCCATAACTTGTAGCACAGATATGAAACATCTACGTGTATCATGCAATAACATTTTATGAACCCTATCAGCTTATATTGGTCCCATGACTGAGTTCCAGTCTCTAAGGTACACAAGCTGTGGAGATCACATGTAAAGTATCATCATAGCTGACAATTTCTTTGAAAGGTGTACTTGACAATATAAAGTATGCATTATTATAAGGCAACAGTCTCTCTTCATACTGTTTTATGATTAAATTAATGGAAATATGTAATTTA
The DNA here is from genome assembly GCA_958450375.1 of Homarus gammarus. Lineage (NCBI taxonomy): Eukaryota > Metazoa > Arthropoda > Malacostraca > Decapoda > Nephropidae > Homarus > Homarus gammarus. The sequence goes on along the minus strand of CAUDMG010001099.1, from coordinate 445,433 downwards.
AAATACTAATACGGTAAAGACCAGACCAGGCAGCCTGCACAACTGTCCATCAAGATCACAGTAATTTCAAGGAAGATGCTAGTTTCATTCGTCAAGCCATTATTTTATCTATTTGGTGGCCAACGAGTGGCCACCTTGTGAGATGCATTGATGCCAGCAAGCAGAACACTCTAATTGGTTGGTATGATTAGCCATCTAAGGTGGATCTTTGAAAATATTCCAATACTTAGTTCCATATAACAAAGTGAAAGAATATCATATAAGTTTCACACATAAAGTTGATCCATTTTATTAAATTTAACAAAATCATTCAAAGATTGTCCTAAATCTTTTTCATATTCCAGTGGGATTCAGTAGAAATATTTGGAATACTGTGAGAATTGTTGGAGTGGCAGCCAGCAGTTACTGCTCCTGTGATGATGCTCATCATTATCTTACACATCTAAAACTTAAACTTGCTGTTGGAAAAACTACATAAAAACCTCAAACCAGATTTCACAGCCTTGGATGACAGCTCTACCCTGATATCAGTCAGCCATGTCATACATCAAATACTGTATGTTACAGTGGCGGCTCGTGCATAGGGCTGCAGAGCTGCAGTCCCCCCAGACACTCACTGCCAGGCGTATGATTCCTTTAGAGAGACAGCTGAATAATACACTACCAACAAATATATCATTTTATATGTTATTTAATTATTTTCAATACGTTGCTAAGTGAATTTTCATTAAAATCAGACCAAAATTTAAGTTACTTTCATAGTTGCTGTCAATGCTGTACGATTCATGTCTGTTATTAATTGGCGCCGCCGCCACACCACTTCTGGAGACAATGAGCTGCACTTGAAGCAGCTGAGTCTCGTACAACGTGTTTACATTACGTGTGGACGGTGTGGTTAAATCGTGATTTGTGTAAATCAGAAAGTCTCATAGACTTGTTGGAGATGATGAATGACATTAATCTACAGTCAACATTTTCAGACACTATCAAGTTGCTGAAAATTTTAATAACAACTCCAATGACAACGGCAGAAGCAGAAAGGTGCTTTTCAACTTTGAAGAGAATTAAAACTTTTTTGCGCAGTACCATGGTGAATGACAGACTGTCTGCTTTAGCAGTGATATCCATTGAAAATAAAATGATAACAGAAATAAAGGATTTTAATGAAATAGTAATAAACAATTTTGCTACATCAAAGAGCAGACCCGCGGACTTTATTTTCAAGTAATACATGGTGAATGACAGACTGTCTGCTTTAGCAGTGATATCCATTGAAAATAAAATGATAACAGAAATAAAGGATTTTAATGAAATAGGAATAAACAATTTTGCTACATCGAAGAGCAGACACGCCGACTTTATTTTCAATTAATACTGGTCCATCACCATCTCGGCCATCCCTTCTACCACCAACACTACTACCATGCCCTGGGAATTCGTGGACATCAACTACAACTCATACCTGAGGTAGGTCAAATTTGTGTATCCTACTGTTGTGTGAGGCTTGCAGTCCCTCCATTTTATTTTTCACGAGCCGCCACTGGTATGTTATCAAATACATTCCTAATTAGCCCACCATAAAAATGACCAGAAACATATTACCTTACTCATGGAGCAGTCCTAAACCTCTACAACTTACACCAGCAGTTTATATCCTCAACCCTAATAAGACTTATGATGTATGGTACAGTGTGTTTGTCTCATTGGTACAACACACACTCACCAGAAATATATTCCTTCACTTATACCATAAAGGCACACAAACACACATTAACCATACACATACGTATTACCTCATTGACACCACAGACAGACACATACACACCTAAACCCTCCCTATCCTCCAGTGAATTTGAGCAATGCTACCTAACCAGACTTAACACAGCACCTAACTGTCCCACTTAACAATTAACTGTAACTCATGCAGACCTGAGTCCACCTGATGACACTTGTTACTGTTTCACTAATGTGCACACCATCAGTGCCTATTGCCATGCCTTGGGCAGTGAACAGCATGACTTGACCCCCTCCACTCTGACTCTGAACAATTACCATGACTTACTGTGTGCATCCATGACATTGTTTGATCAAGTGTTTTGGTGTACAATTGACACCATATTATAATTCAGTAATATAGTAGAATATACTGGGCTAAAAAATGGCCATAATGCATGTTTTTAATATGCCATGGGCTGACTGGGATTGGGGAAGCAGTGCATTTAATCTGACAATAGAAGGGCGAGCAATAATTGTTCAGCATTTACAACTGGTTACCCACTTCGATGACTCAATTAGGACAAAATATTGAACTACTACTATACATACACACTAGGATATACTGTACACTCTATAGGTGAAAAATTTACCATCTTAGGACAGAACTAACTTTCCCAATTAATTGTTGACCAATTGTGACCTGATGTATAATGGTATTTAAAGGAACTTAACCCTGCAATCCACCCAGTCTGTACTGTACTGTATTGAGGTAGGTATCAATTCTATTTTGTAATTACAGTATAAAAATGCATATAGACTAGTGATCCATTGCATATAATGATAAAATGGTTACTGAAAAGTTTTAAGAGGTTGTAACCAATTGTCCCTAAAAAAAGGTTTATGCTCACTACAGTACATTACTCACCCTGGCAGTCGAAGAATTCCTCTTCACTTCCTGAAGACTCTGAATCTCTTCTAATACTCTCCATTCTCCAATTTGCTGTGAGAACAAACAAGGAAATGCTAAAATTCATAAGTTATCAAATAACATTCCTATCATAGAGCAGTAGCAACACCATCAAGCACTGCAGGGAACAAAGTAATCAAGTCTCACCTTGGTTTTGAGAATTTAATGTGTTTCTAGAACCACTTCTTGACCATGATCCTCTTTTTCTGGCATCATCAGTCAGTATACTGTCCATACTAACATTCAGTTCTCTTCTCTGAAGCTTGGGACTAGCACCCAAAAGTCGCCCATTGTCTGCACCTCCTATATTATTGTTATTATTATTATTTACAACACTCTTTACCACTGTCTCTTCTTCATCACAGAGAACATGAGAATTTTCACTTAAATCATTACTAGTCCTAAATGAGCTGCACTTGCTCAACTGTTCTAGATTAGGAGTTCGGTCTGACGACAAACTCGGGCTTTGAGGAACCTCTGTCCCAGCTTCAGAAATATCACCACCTCCTTCACCTTCTTCTTCTCCATGTCCTCCTGGTCCATATTTTTCAGCAAGAAGCTTCTGAGTTTCTTTCTCAATGTTACGAATATCATCAATAGTGAGTCCCCACCACTCATCCATCCATGCCCATGCTTGTCGGTGGGCTCGCAGCATTGTCTTCCTCAAAGCTGTAAAAGAGACAAGTATTTACAGAACATATGTTGTATTTACAAGTAAGTAATTAATTGTATTAATTGTTCTTACAGAAAAGATGAAAATTAGTATCTGTGTGGGGAGGGGGGATGGGGGGAATACTAACAAGGGTTTACAATACCTTCATCATTTTGAACTACGACCTCTGATTTTTACTTATAACCTTCAAAAGCTATTCAGATCAAGTACTTTATGGATAAGGCTTGATGTGTGTATATGATGAGCATGCAACCACCCAGTCTTGAAATACTATGTCTCTGTATACAAGAATTTCCAGGCAATTTTGTCCTTTTCAGATGACCAGCAACCCCCAAAAGAAATTCCAAATATAAAAGTCCATTTGTAGTGTACAGTATGGTGTAAGTAACGTCAATATTTATCCATCCAGTCGTAAACCTCCCTATAGATATGGTGTAAGGTGAAGAGAATCCAGTAACCTGTGTGCTGACCTGCTATCTCCAAAAGCTAATCATGCCTAAAATGTCAAGTGAACTGTTTGTTAGATTAGGTTAGGTCAGTATCTCACCATCCTCTCTTGATAAATGTTGCACATGCAAAGAAAGAACAGCAGATGAATGAATGAACTAACACAAGAGCCTCTTCAATCTGTAGTGGGTTGTAAAAAATGTAACCTGTACTGGGATGGAATAAGTTGAATAACATAAGAGCCAGCTGGGTGATGAGTGGTGTATGAAAGAAACTTATTCCTTCAGTAATGTTGTGTTTATGAACAATATTTGGGGTAAATATGATGGAAACAGTAAAAATTACAGAAATAAGATGTGGAAGTGAAATAGTAGCTTGACAAAGAGTGACATAATCTGATCAGGCAGTGTGGACAGTGAAAGAATGCAAGATAAATGACTGGTAAAAAGAGTATACTGTAATTAAAAAGGAGATGGCAGGAAGGAGAAGGGAAGACAGAGTGGTAATGCACGTATCTTTTACCCAATATGTCAAAGGTTCAAATCCTGCTTGGCCCAGACACACATGAGAAAGATGTTATCCAGTGTGACCCTCACTACCCAAAATATCACAGGTTTCCCAGACTCCAGTTACCCCCTGTTACTAACACTGGTTAGACCAACCGCTCAATGGCTAGTATTGTACGGTAAGCTGATAAGGGGACGAGTTATTTGTACAGTATTACTGTTTATTTTCTTACTTCATATTCATCAGTGAGTTCTGATATGGTAATCAGTTCTTGTGCAAATGTTTTGTTTTGTAGATAATTAGGCCCCTAGGCGCACACTAATTTGTCTTCCCGGCGGTAATGAGGCCGCACTCTGCTGTGGCACTTTACCCCGGGCTCGTGGTAGTTTCATTTTCAGCAGGACGCGTGAAGGTTGTTGCCTGTCTTAAATGGACATAATTTACGAATTTAGGAATAAAGACAACGAGAACCTTCAATTGTTCAAAGGCCACGGCATTGTTCCTTTAAATAGACACTGTGCACACTACGGGAATCCCCGTGCTTTCACACCGGAATGAAATTTGTTCATCACTTCCTCGACGTTTGATGTTTCCAGCCATCACAATAAATGACTCCGCCGCCCGGGCAGTATAAGCGTCAATGCAGCCGCATGATCTCTTGTACAGATAATGCCTCAAATTTCACCATATCATAGTAAGTTCTTTCTGTTTAATATACCGGGGGTTCCGAGAGGCAGGGCCCCCGTTAAGGAAGTAGGTAAGGTAAGGTTAGGTAGGCTGTTTGGCTAAGTTGGTTAGGTCTGTTTTCCATACCCACAAAGGTTGTTACATTTATTTTAGAAATTATCATTTTTTCAACACATTTGCACAAACTACAACAATGTCCACTATAAAAACAGTGAAAGTCCGCAGTTTTAAAATAATTTTCTATCAATTTCAGCAGCGGGTTGGTCATGAATAATTACACAAACAAGTAATGAAGGAGAACAAAAGCAGTGTACAGTAGCAACATGAATAAAACAAAAACTTACCAATGTCATGAATAAACTTTTCTATCTTTGTCTGCATGCCCCAGTAGCGAAATTCTACCTTGCATAGCTTGTATGCACACATGATTGCTTCCCCAGTAGGCAATGGAGTGGGCTGGTCCTAAAAAAAAAAAAAATAAATAAAAATAAAAATACAAAAAATTAGTAGAGAAGCACTGTCATATAGTTACTATAGAAAGCATCATTAAACTCTTCATCATGATTATGTCATAACATTATTTTAAACCAATACTGAACTGTACTGTACTGATAATTTTGTGAAATGTGAGTACTGTATTTTTTCTAATAGTCATACATCCTAGCCATGATGTCATTTCTAACAGGCTCACATACACCATTAAAAGTGTGTGTGTGTTTATATATATATATATATATATATATATATATATATATATATATATATAATATATATATATATATATATATATATATATATATATATATATATATATATATAATTTTTAGTCCATATAGCACACGGACTTTGAACATATAATCAACGACCTCACCAGCAAGGAATCGAACCCTCGACCTACTGGGTGTGACTAGGGAACGCTTACCGGCTAGGCCACAAGGACACTAAAAGCAGTTCTAGACTCTGTTATATTTCACACGGCGCCATCAGCTCGATGAACAGGCTTTGTGTGAAATATAACAGAGTCTAGAACTGCTTTTAGTGTCCTTGTGGCCTCGCCGGTAAGCGTTCCCTAGTCACACCCAGTAGGTCGAGGGTTCGATTCCTTGCTGGTGAGGTCGTTGATTATATGTTCAAAGTCCGCGTGATATATGGACGAAAAATGATATATATATATATATATATATATATATATATATATATATATATATATATATATATATATATATATATATATATATATATATATATATATATATATATCACTGTAGGTGCGCATAATCCAGGTATATGCTGATAACCACAAGGAAAAAGAAACATGAAGTTCCCAAGCGTTCGTGTAATTCACATCTTCAGGGGTGAGTACAGACTAAGAAGAAGTACAGAACATGTTATATATATACAGAGGAGGGTGAGATCAAGTCCACAGAGGTCAAGTATAGGTAATGACCCTACTAATCTTCACAAAAGCACCGCAGCGGTCGGTAGTCAGGTCAGAGGGAAAAACTGACCCAACCTTCTCACCTGGTTACAAATCTTCTAAATTACAAAATTGTCCAATTTATATATACCATTACTCAAATTCATGTTAACAGATTCGGTATGTTTAATGAGACTCGATTCTATAATATTCCTACTGTCAATTGAATTACAAGGTAATATTGAGGAAGCATTATCCCAGTCAATGCAATGTTTATTATCCCTCAAATGATCAAACAGAGCATTGGATTCCTGGCCTGTCCTGTAATAGGCCCCTGTCTCATCAACAGACATATTATATAAATGGGTCAATACATCTGATATTATATTCAGATTCACCACCCTGTAACTTTCCACTGTCTATGAGTAAGACATGAGATGGACACGTGAGCGGGCAACTCACCCAAGAGAGCGAGACCCATAGCTCAGCATTTCTGTAAGCACGCACTGCGATGCCCCTAAGCTTCAGTAGCTCACCTCAACTCATATCGTAAGGACGTGACCTAACGTTTATCATACATAAACGCCGTCCCCTTCTCATTCACTCCTAGACAGTGAGACTTACGGTTGATATACACTCAGGAATTATATATACAACCTTTTATAATAAAACAAAGGAACTACCGTTTGGGTTTCGTTACTTAAAACCCAAATATAAATATGTGTGAACGGACTGGTTAATTGGACAAGCAGCCGATTCAGTCCTAACACTATATTTATGTTGTTTAAGTCTAGTTACAAGATCTTTACCTGTTTGGCCTAAGTAAAACATATTACATTCCTTGCAAGGGACTTTATAAATGCAGCCATTTGTATTGTTGGGGGAGTTCTTGATTAATATTCGTTTAACTGTGCATGAGTTTTTAAATGCCACATTGACGTTCCAGGTTTTTAGTTGTAAAGGAATTTGAGAGAAATTTTTGTGAAATGGTAATACTGTGCTAAGAGATTCTTATGGTCGTGGGTGGGCTTGGGATCAGTTCTATAAAAAGATTTCTTAGTAATGTTCAGGCATTTGTCTATGAAAGATCTAGGGTATTTAAGGTTTGAGCCAATATTATAGATATATTTATATTCCTCATCAATGAATCCCGGGCTGCAAATTCTCAAAGCACATAAAAAACATTGTTGAAAATACTGACTGTTTGACTCTATTATGGTGGGCAGAATAATAATGAATGTATGAACACACATTAGTCTAGGAATGGCAATTTACAGTCATGCTCTAATTCCACAGTGAATTTGATCGAGGGGGCTAAGTTATTAAGTTGTGGCAGGAAAGCTTTTAGGTCCTCATTACTTGGCCAGACATAATACATCATCTACATATCTAAACCAGACTGCTGAAGGTGGTAAAATATTACTTAATAGTTTCTTTTCAAAGAATTCCATATATAGGTTGCTTAATACAGGTGAGAGTGGATTTTTGAGCATAATATTCTCCATTGAATTCAAATTTACAATCCTTAATACATAGTTTGATGAGTTCGATGAAGTCATCTTTCGAAACGGGCAATGAAATATTATCAAGGGAATCTACTGTATGATGAACTCCAGTAAATCATCAACTGGGACCTTTGTAAAGAGTGATGTTACATCAAAACTGACCAGTTTAAAATCAAAATTAATGTGTAAGTTATTGAGTTTATCAACCAGATCCATATTATCCAATGCCCTGTTTGTTCATTTGAGGGATAATAAGCATTGCATTGACTGGGATAAGGCCTCCTCAATATTACCTTGTAATTCAATTGACAGTAAAACGAGAAACACGTAAATGGAATAACAGAACATATGGGATTAATTGAAATAGAGACTGGGCCGACTCCCAAACTCCACTTTTTCCGACACAATACTGACACAATACCTATGTTGTAGTAAAAATAACATCTTAATTTTGTGATGGTATGGACACACAATTAATATTTAAGAGAAATACAGTCGCCAGGTTAATGTCCATTCAAATAATGGACTCAACTCTCCCCCCCCCCCTCTTCCAATGCTCGCTGGCTCCTCCCTCTGAGAAATGTTTGGGTGAAAACACTAGATTTTAAGGTATAGTAATAAATAATACCTCAGACTAAAGCTAAGAAAATATAATTGACATTGCTGGATTCCTTGCAAGACCAGGAATATTTTGAATATACAGTAAAACCCCGCTTTACTCGGTTTCGCTTTACGCGATTCTACATTTATGCAGTACCTCGCCAGAACCGGACTTTCACTTTACGCGGTGCATCTACTCATATACGTGGGAAGTGGCGCAGGCAGGATGCGCACAAGTCATCAAAACATTACCGAATTCTTCACCCTCCACCCACCACAGCCGGCCCAAGTCAGTGATAGTGATAAGGAGGATATGGACTTATATGGAGTTTGAGGGGTTCTACAAAGAGGCCCTGCAAGCCTATGTGGTGGATAGTGATACAATTGATACAAGTGATACAGGTGAGGGCCAATAATCTGCCCTCTGCCTCGGAACCAACCCCCCATCCCCGTGTGCCCAGCCATCTTTTCTACTAATGTAAGTGTTAAAAAACCTAATATTATTGATATTTCTCTTAATTATTAATTGTGTGTGCATACCATCATAAAATTAAGAAGTTATTTTTACTACAACATAGGAATTGTGTCTGAAAAAGTGGAGTTTGGGGGTCGGCCCGGTCTCCATTTCAATTAATCCCATATGTTATGTTGTTCACTTTACGAGTTTCTCACTTTACGCGGGCCGCCATGGGTTCAATTGACCGCGTAAAGTGAGGGTTCACTGTAACTCCAAGTCAAAAGATTTATTAATGAATTGGCACAACAATGTCAATATATCCATACAGATGAAACATACTCCAACTTATTTGATGTTGATTGCAGGTACAATACAACGACCGGCGTGTCAACAGGTGTATAACCTTTTCCACCCAACTGATCCTCTGGCTGTTCGTGTGGAGCCTCTGCTGTCTGCCAGGTTCTCACTTCTCACTCCAGATACAGTAAGTCCCCAAGTTACGTACATAATGGGGACCAAAAGGTTGTACTTAACTCGAAATGTACTTAACTCGAAAATCCCCCAACCCTATAATGTTATCTGGAAAATCCTGTGCTGTTTTCCAATCAGCACTCGCCGCCTCACCAGTCACTCGAACATTATGCAGCTTATTTCGCACCTTGAATCGGTTAAACCACCCATTGCTAGCATTGAATGTCACAGTATCATCAGGGTGATCTTTCTTTAGATCGTTGAAAAGACTTAGGGCTTTCTCCTGAATCATACTGAGACACCACAACAGGGGTCAAAACCTTACCAGGTACCGGCGCGCCACAGGACGGTCTGCACTCACACCTCACTCGACGTGAGTTCCGACCGGCAAAAGTAGCCGATGCGTTGTTCCGACCGGCAAAAGTCGCCGATGCGTTAATTTCATGTTTATGCATTTCTGTAGAGATGTTGTATTAAACATACTACAAATTGTACTATTGACTCAAACTTTTAATATCCTTGTGTTTTAACTGAATGTTTTCTCGAAGTCTACTTTTAAATTTACTCCATGGATAAAACGAAAAGATGAACGAAATAACCATCGCTGTGCGCGAGACCTGGAGTAAACAAACGTCCTGTACAGCGCCGTCCTCTCTGGGACCGGCGCGCCAGAGGACGGTAAGCTTTTGAACACTACTCCTCCCACTGGCTTCACCACTCTTACGCTTTACACCAGTCATTGCACACAGAGTAAAGTGTACAAAATAGGGCAGAAATTCACAGGAGAAGTACTGTATGCACAATGACCACACTTGTTGTTTTGGTGCGTCTAGCGTGTCGTCTGCATGGTCAGTGATAGTGGCGGCGCGGTGCGGCTGGCTCGCCCGCCAAATTTAAAAATTGCTCGCCCTTTTAAGACAATATTTTTGCAATTAAAGACTTCAGAAACGATGTACGTATCGGCCGTTTGTACGTAATTCGGATGTACGTAATTCGGGGACGAACTGTACAATACCTCGCTACACCAAGTACCCATTAGGAGATGGCATTCCTACTCATTTGTGTAAGTCATCAGATGTCTCATTTTGGGCTTTAATGTGTGTCCAAAAGTAAGTTTTTCATATATAATGGGTTGATTGTGAGTACAGGTACCTGAACATTCTTCATATTGCTAGAAATTCCTGTATTGAAGTAAATGAATCTTTTGAGGGTGAACCTTGAATTATTTCATTAAGAGTCCAAAAATGATGTACTTAAGATTACACCATTCTGAAAAAGTAAATATGAAGAATCTGTCATGAATCGTGCTTTTTTACAGTTGAATATTAATGCCAAAACCATTAAAAGAAGTGCTGTGTAACAAGAATGGCATTAAGGTTGATGGATGTTAAACTCTTCCTAAAAACTTATATCTATTATTGAGATTTTTCCTTCTCTTCACTTGCAAGGCTTCTGCTATAGCACAGGATGGCCAGAGTTGAGAACAATGTAGTCTCCCTCATTCATGTTTTGTGGCTGCCTTACCATAAGTGTGTTGCTGTGGTGTTCCCCTTCCACAACAAGGACCAAAAATTACCTTATATATCACCACCCAGCTTTGTGTTACTTACTCCCCCCAAAACGAACTGATTTCATGTTTTCCGGCCGTGGAATGAGGTATTTCACAATACAGTATATGTCATTTGCTTACAGTGGAATGCATTCAGTCTAATGGAGGAGTGTTTATGGACATTGGTGGGACGACTGGATCCCCATCACTAGCGGGACACAACCATCGTGTGTCGGATGTGTCAATTCTCTCCACTGTATCAGGGATGGCAGATACTGTCCCACTTGCTACAATAAATGCCTGTAAGTTAAAACTTTTTTTTTATACAATTCTATTAGACAGGAAGATTATTTTTTAAGTATGCTGTACATTTATACTGGATAGATCTATTTGTTGTGTTTAACTGGTTGCCTCAGTGGAGTTTGGGGGTCAGGCCAGTCTCTATTGGAATTAATCCCATATATTCTGTTGTTCACTTTAAGCGGTTTTCACTTTCCGCGGTACCGCATGGATTCAATTGACCGCGTAAATCGGGGTACTACTGTACACATCATATATTTTGCACAAAAGATAACATATTTGCTCTGTGTAAACAAAATTCTTACATTAGATCTAAATTTTTTATGTCTAATGCAAAATCCATGATGTTTATATTCAAAATGATCATCATATTGTAAGAATTCCAGCAATGTAAATTATATTCTGACAGGGTAATTTGTAGGAATTTTATGAGCTAAACAAAAAAATTATACTTCACCCGCGTATATGAGTAGAAGCACCGTGTAAATTGGGCATTCCAGTTCTGGCGGGGACCACGTAAATGTGGAAACTCGTAAACGAGAACTGCATAAACCGAGGAATTACTGTACAATAATAAAAAAGAAAAAATAGAATAATGTATTTTATCTTACTTTGAGGTGTGTGTCATATTACCGGCAGCTTTGTTTACATATCAAACAGCTGATTGTAGAGGCAGTCGATGATGACATGCCATATCATTTACAGAGTGCATTGGTTCTAATGCCTTCTTCATGTTTCATAATAATTTCTGCACTGTATATTATCAATATGTTAACTAAATTTCAGAATGACCAATTATTTTAATGTAAAAATGCAAAAATATTCAAGAGACCAACAAAATCAATGTTCACTCCACTGTAAACAAAGTTAAACTGAGAAGCGTTGGTGGGTGATTCAATCAGCTGATGGGCGCACAAAAACTGTTCCCTGTACTGTCTATATTATCAATATGTTAACTAAATTTCAGAATGACCAATAATTTTAATATAAAAAATGCAGAAATATTCAAGAGACCAATTTTCTTGATATTTACTTCACTGGAAACGAATGTAAACATAGAACCAATTACTGTATTGGCGGACTAGCCGATCAACTGATCAGCTGATGTGCACAACAAAACGTGTTTGTCATACGGATTTCGTTAATCGAAGTTTTGTTCGTTAATCGAACTGAAAAATCTTTATGCAGTACGCTCTCACCAATAACGTTTAATAGGTGCCTGAAAAACACTGTTATTAGAGAAAACGTTATTTGTGTGACATTAAAATACATGTAAAACGGGTTTATTGGTGCCACCCCCACAAGAATTTCACCCATTTTCTCCCCTTGAAGCCCTCCTAACACTGTTTGTTAGCTGAAATAAAAAGAATTGCTATTCAATCATCAAAATAAAGAGTTTGAGTAATATAACACTTAGCTTGGGGGAGTTTTTGAGGTGCTTGGTGTAATGATTGTTCCGTATCTGAGGGCCGCTAACACTTGCACTGTCTTTCATTCTACAAGCTAACCATTTCACAAGAATTTGCTCTGTTATCACTAACAATCTGTTTCTATTGCCTTTCTCATTCATAGCTCGCCTCGCATTTCCATCACTACCGAAATATTTTTAGCCAGCGCAATACTCTTCTTGGTCTCCGCTAAGTTCCTCTTAATATTTCGCACTGTAGACTCAGGACAGTTCAATTTCCTCACTTTAAAAGTTCCCAGTCATTCAGGTGGCAAATCACTCCCTCCACCACCTTCCCTAGCCCCCACAGGCAAAAATGCGGAAGCCATTATTGATCACCGACCCTAACAACCACTGGTTATAGAGGCGAAAATCTCACACGTGGGCGCAGCGTTGTATTCCATTGAGCCTGAGTGAGAGTGAGGCGGAGCGGACAAGTACGTTATCAACATGGCGGCAAACAAGCGCTATCATTGATGCGCTCGGACGCTTCCCGCGAAATTTCCGTAATTCAAGAGAATCCAGACGTTATTATCGAAAATGGGTATCTATTGTAACTTACCGTTATTGTCGAAAACGTTATTGTGGAAGTCATTATTGGCGAGAACCTACTGTGGTAGTTAATTCGTTAGCCGAAATTTTGTTAATCGAACCGTTCGTTAACCGAGGGACCACTGTATATGGAATTCCCAACTCAGGTTGCCTCCAAAATAATATAACAGTCATACTACAGCTACAGTATAGTATGTATGATCTAACCTTGCATGTTTCCCAGTATTCTGAGATCCAGTTATCCACTAGAGGGCCTCTTCCAGTTTTCTGTGACCTGTACTTGCGAGGATCTTCATCTTCAACATAGTCTGCCCCATATAGTTGATCCTTCACTACATCAATCAAATCTGGGAAATTACAACCATATTATTATTTCACCATAACAATTTAATGTTTACATATTTTCTGACACATGCACAAAAAAAAAAATAAAATTCTTACTAAATATTGCTAAATAATAATTTTTACTACCGGTATACAGTATTTTAGATATAAAATAAGGAGACTTGCCTATTTCTCTCTGCTTCATTTCTGATTTTGAAAGGTTGAAAACATTATCCTGATTCCCAGCATCATCAAAGTAGTAAGTTTCCACCTCAATGCTGAACTTTTCAACAAAGGGACAGGTAAACCGAGTCTTGGTGTATGGGTATGCATTCCAGGCTTCTTCTTCCACTGACAATGCCGATTTAGGAATGAGAGACTTCAGCCATCCTTGAAAAAACAAAACAATTGCAGTATTAAAGTATACTGTACATCCAGAAACATAATTAACAAAAAACAATAAAGATAATTATTATTTTGAGGGATTTTCTCTATTAACTACTTTAGTAAACCCCCATAACTCAACACACATGGGGCAGAGGCCTTGCCGAGTATAGTAATCAAATTTACCAACTTATTGGTAACAGCAAGGAGCAATTACTTGATGAGTTTTTAAGAGGCAGATGAACTGCACATTACAGTACTGTACATACTGTATTGTGTGGAACACTTCACAGACACTGTGCAGTACGTTACTGTAATTTTTTCTGACAAACTTTACAGTACAATACACTGTGCCCTTCAAATTTGCCACAAATTACCAAATCCGTGATTAACATTTGCTTTCCAGGGATGGAGGGGGGGGGGGGGGGTGTTACATCTTTACTTGTGTACAAAGAAATGTATATTCCCTTTATGTGTTTGCCCTAAACACAATTATTTCTTTCACCTGTATTGTGTGTGTGTGTGTGTATAGACACACAAACACACACACACATATATACAATACAGTACTGTACATATATACAATCAGAAAGAAATGTATTAAAAATGTTGAGTCTACCCTCAAGTCCACTCCGTGCTTTGTTATTAATAAAGCACATAGTAGACTTGAGGGTAGACTCAACATTTTTAATATACATTTGTTTCTAATTATTTGTGAGAGGATTATCCCATTATTATTTATTTGTATGCATTTTGTATGTAGTTATATATACAATACAGGTAAAGGAAATTACTATCTCTAGAATGAATGTCTCCCTGTCCCAGCCAAGGAAAATGACGGCAACTTTAAAACTACATACCCACAGACATTCTTGGGTACAACCAGGGTGTCATCCGCGAATAATAGAGGACCGCGAAAAAAAAATCCGCGAATTATCCGGGCATATATCGTGAAAAATTACAACTTTCCTGTTACAAAATGTGATGAAAAATAATTTGACCATGCAAGGAAAGTTCAA
This sequence comes from Homarus gammarus, assembly GCA_958450375.1. Taxonomy (NCBI): domain Eukaryota; kingdom Metazoa; phylum Arthropoda; class Malacostraca; order Decapoda; family Nephropidae; genus Homarus; species Homarus gammarus. Next base: position 430,411 of record CAUDMG010001099.1, on the reverse strand, counting down.
TTTCACCACTTCTGTATGAATTCTAAATAAAAACAACTGAACTTACCTGGTAAATGGCTACCAACATGGTAGACCTTACGGGTGTACTGCCCCTTGCCATCAGGTCCCGGCCCGTCCTCGTAAGGCTCGTTCACAAGGATCTCCACACCACTGCCCTCTCCATGGCTTTCTTGCTTGGATTTTTTCTACAAGACAAGGATGGTATAGTATGTCAGGCATACTGCTAGTATAACAAAAACACTGTTCCGATAATATTAGATGTGAAAGTTTAATACCTGTACTGTATGCCATACACTACTAGCAATGTGTTACTCCTGGTTAGTGGCATATTTTAGCATATACTGTACAGTACAGCTGTTAACAGGTGAAGATGACCATGGATGATGACATTGACAAATACAAGTTACAGGTGAAGATGGCAGAAAGTGATCAGCGACTGCAAAACAGTGGTAAAGTTTTCATAGAGTATCTGCACAGGAATCACTAATAATAATAATATGATTTTCTCATTTAATTGGTGGTGATTTAAAAGAACAAGCCTTTATTTTTAGGAGAAATGATTAGCTATGGAGATATCATTTACTACCAATGACAATTATTGCAAAAAGTTTACAGGGCTTTGGAGTCAAGGGAAATTGTGGAGAAAAAACACACAAAAACTGAACCAACGAAAACTAAGGAAACCTGACCTAACCTATCCTAACTTTACCTAATCTAACTTTATTAAATCTTACCTTAGTTAACTCACTTTAGTTTACTTAATCCTCTTTGCCACTTATCAGTTCAGCCTGTTAGCCACTTGGGTGGTCAGTTACATCTGTGTTATACACTGTTGATAAGTATTGGGCATGTATTGGCTCCAGAATGTTTTTTTTCTTTTCTTTTTTACGGGGATTAGACCACCCGGGCACAGGTCACTGACCCACATTGGGGCCCGGGGGGCGAAAATTTAATAATAATAATAATAATAATAATAATAATAATAATAATAATAATAATAATAATAAAATAAAAATAAAAATAATAATAAAAATAATAATAAAAATAACAATAATAAAAATAACAATAATAAAAATAATAAAAATAATAATAATAATAATAATAATAATAATAATATTAATAATAATAATAATAATAATAATAATAATATTAATAATAATAATAATAATAATAATAATAACAATAATAATAATAATAATAATAATAATAATAATAATAATAATAATAACAATAATAATAATAATAATAATAATAATAATAATAATAATGCTGTAGTGGTAATAATAGTAATAAAGAACCATAAATACAAAATGAAAAAAGATCAAAAGTGAGAAATTTATATGTATGTTGTGTTGTCAATAGTAAGAGAAACAATTGAGACCCTGCAATTGTGTGTAAACAAGGCAGAAAGTCAGATCAGCAACCTGGGAGTTAGTCAAAATTTCGTGATGCCTTAGGTTATAGGGTACCGGGTAGGTTAGGTTGGGTGAGTCACATCACTAAACCTTACCTAACTTCCTAGTAGTAAGGCTCAACCCTCTGGACCCCCAGCATATTAAACAGAAAGAACTTACTATTATATGGTGTAATTTAAATTTTTTTGTGGATTTGAGGGTGGCGACCCAATCTGCGTGGCTTATTAACATACAGTACACTGGCGACTGGCATTGATCGGAGGTGATTGGCTGGGTACCTCATTAGTAATGTCGAGGTAGGGAATGAACTTGCTAACAGCAATCACAAAGAAGTTAGATTCCAATTAGAATTTCAGGGCAGCCGCAAGGAAAATTCCACTAAAGTCCCAGATTTCAGAAGGGCAAACGTTGATAGTTTGAAGTGGCAGTTGAGAGAAGGGGTATCATGCTTGGGAGTGAACTACATGACCTCACATGAGGTGACCTCTCACAATGTACCCACAGAGGGCGACCTCACCTTACCGGGAGACCTGATAACGAGATCTGAGGTTGCCGAGTTCCACAACAATATAAATAAAGTTACTTAAATGCACAAAGGCAGAACATACTGAAGGTTCCAAGTGTTCCCTGAGGAAGGCAGTGATGGGTAGGGAAACACCGGGTAACACTGAAGTCCATTTATTAACGGATAGGAGAAATACAAGTGGTGACTAGAGTGTGACTTGCACGACCCTCAGAGTCAGACTGAGACTGCCTTGCCATATGGCAGCCTCGGGGCAATGTTGCCACATAACACGTGCAGTGTTGCCACGTAATTACATATATAAATGCTACTCGGCACAGTAGCTTATTTACAAGGTTGCTACTTGGCACAGTAGCATAGATACATAACCTACACATACCATACAGAAAACTCAGATCAAACACCAATGACCCTAAATGGATTAATAATTATTTAAAGAATATTATTGGACAAAGGAAGGCTATAGGTAGGAGAATAAATTGTGGTGAAGTTTACCTTTGAGATTTCTATAAGGTATTGGCCGGTAGGGTTAAGACCGAGATAAGACAGGAAGAGAGGAACAATGAACTGAAGATAGCAAGGGAGGCAAAGGCATATCCCAAGGGATTCTATCAAATGTATCAAACTAAAACACGAGAAAAGATTGAACCAATACAGTCAGATACAGGCGAGCTAACTGATAACGAGGGAAAAATGAGCAATAATCTGAATAAATATTTTTCAACAGTTTTCACCACTGAAAATTTAAACATGATGGCCGTGGCACCGACTCTATACAAATATAGCGAAGAAAATAAATTAAGCGAGATAGTAACGATGTTTGTAAGCAAACAGACAAACTAAAGCCTAATAAGTCACCAGGTCCCGATGAGATATTTGCCAGAGTATTACAGGAATGTAAGGAAGAGCTTAGTATGCTTTAGCAAAGTTGTTTAACATGACCTTAAAAACGGATGTAGTTTCAGAATCCTGGAGGATAGCAAATGTAATACCGTTTTTCAAGATGGGAGATAGATCACAATCCTCTAACTACCGACCAATCAGTCTAACATCAATAGTAGGCAAATTACTGAAAGCAATCATTTCAAACTCTATTCGAAATCACCTGGAGAAGCACCAATTGAACAATGATTGCCAACATGGCTTCACAAGCGGGCATTCATGTCTAACTAATCTATTAACATTCTTTTCTCTGTTTTCGAATCAGTGGACGAGGGGCACAATTATGATGTGGTATATCTCGACTTTAGCAAAGCCTTCGACAGAGTCCCCCACGAAAGACTAATAAGAAAAGTGGAGGCTCATGGCATTAAAGGGGATATTCTAAAATGGATTAGGGTGTGGTTACAGGACAGGAAACAGCGAGTGAGCATTAATGGCACTAAATCCCACTGGAGCAATGTCGCTAGTGGACTTCCCCATGGCTCAGTACTCAGCCCATTATTATTTATTATATACATAAAAGACATAGATATCGGCGTAGACAGCAACATACATGCAAGTAAATTTGCTGATGACACTAAAATAGGGAGTGTAATTAAATCTGATGATGACTCCGCAAAACTACAGGAAGATCTAAAAAAAAATTTTCGAATGGTCTGAGAAATGGCAGATGAAATTCAATGTGGACAAATGTAAAGTACTGTACTCAGTATAGGAAATGTAAACAGGGAAACCAGATACCAGATGAACAATGATATGATTGAGAAATCCGACTGCGAGAAAGATTTAGGAGTAATGATAAGTAGGAATCTTATGCCAAGTAAACAATGTTTATTTGCTCGAAACAAGGGTAATAGGGTGCTTGGGTTCATACAAAGGAGTGTTAGTTACAAGACTAGAGAGGTCATCTTAAAACTATATCTTGCGCTTGTGAGACCCCACTTAGATTACACAGTTCAATTCTGGTCACCGTATCACAGAATGGATATAGAATCCTTGGAAAGAATTCAGAGGAGAATGACAAGACTAATCCCGGGCATTAGGAACCTTGAGTACAGAGACAGGTTAAAGCTTCTTAATTTGCACTCCCTCGAGAGACATAGAGTGAGGGGCGATATGATCGAGGTGTATAAATGGAAGTCAGGGCTGAACAAGGGGACATTACAAAGGTACTCAAACTATCCAACCAGGAGCGAACTCGTAACAATGGTTTTAAATTAGACAAATTTAGACTTAGGCGCGAAATAGGTAAGCATTGGTTTGGAAATAGAGTAATGGATGAGTGGAACAATTTACCAAATACAGTCATGTGCCGGTTAACGTCCGACCGAACAACATCCGATCGCATATACGTCCGTGCCCCCCCCCCCCCCCCAAAAAAAAAACACGTGACATCTGCTGGACCACATCTCCACGACCCCCTGATGGAGACACAAAGATCCTCCCCATACTGGTCAGATATTAAGTGTTAAAGGAATATGCTTCCTTACTTAGGCTTTTCTAAGCATTTGCCTACAGGTGAAATGTTAACCTACATCTATTGAGGATAAAATCTTTCACCTACAAATTGACAATAACACATTTGCTGTATTCAGACATATCTAGTTGCCTCAACAATTGCAAGTTGCAATTGGGGTTGCAATTTCAAATTCTGTGGCATTACTAAAAATAGTAAAGTTTAAGAGAGAAAACAAACTCGTATGACGGGGGACCAAATAAAAAAAAGCATAGCTACATGTTTTGTGGACTACAGTATTAAGCGTACCCTTTTCATCACTTTGTAATAAACCTAGCCATGCCTATGTGTGTTTATGATATTTACCATAACATTATATATATATATTTAGTGGGTCTAAATGGGAAACTTGGGGTTGGGTCTTGGGTGCCTGAACCAATTAGAATAAATCCCATAGGTTCTGTACTTTCGTTATCGGCGGGGTCCCAATTAGGCGCGATAACCAAGGGATGACTGTATTGTATATACTTGTGACACTGGCCAGTTGCTTCTGGTGTTATGGTACAGGGGTACCAAGTGACAGCACTAGGATCCCGCTTCCTCTATCAAGGAATAAACAATTAAAATTTTAATTGAAAAAAAAAAACATTCAAATACATTACTATCTTACAAGAATCTCTCCAATGTAAGTTATATTCACCCAGGTCGTTTGGGTGGAAAATTATGAAAAGAGCTTAGTCACTCTTAAGTTATGATAAATAAACACGCAGGCAGGCCTTCAGCGCCAACTGTCAAATCTTATCTCAAATAAATAAACAAACAAACGCCAGACATTCTGTCACCTCACCTCACCCCCCCCCCCCCCCCCCGTCTTCCCACCACCCTCGTGTTCAAGATAAAAGATTGGTGATTTCTTTATGTTTATTTTATATATTATCTCAGACTAAAGTTATAATATAATTTGCATTGCTGAAATCCTTGCAAGACAGAGATTAATTTGAATATAAACGTCATATATTTTGCTCAAGATATAAAAAATGTAGTACAGTTGTACCCCGCTTTACGCGGTTTCACTTAACGCGATTTCTCATATACGCGGTGCCTCGCCAGAACTGAACTTTCAATTAATGCGGTTCATCTACCCATATACGCGCAGAGTGTCCGGCTCGAGAAGCTATTTTTAGATTCGCCCCACCCGCTCCCGCCTGCCTCGCCTCTCCTCCCTCCTCCTCCTCCTCCTCCTCCCTCCCTCCCCTCCCGCCTCCCTCCGCAAGCCGCGCTGTAAGGTTGCGCAGTGTGTGTCTTCTACTAACGTAAGTGTTACACCTAACTTTTAGTTTTCCTAACCTAACCTCTTCTATATTACTTGTTTGTTCATACCATCATAAAGTTAAGATAAAATTTTTACTACAACATAGTTGTGTGTCGTCAAAAAGTGGAGTTTGGGGGTCGGGCCAATCTCTATTGGAATTAATCCCATATGTTCTGTTGTTCACTTAATGCGGTTTTCACTTAACGCGGTACCCTGTGGGTTGAATTGACCGCGTTAAGCGGGGTACAACTGTACATTAGTGTACAATACTGTAGTGTATTATGTAAAATGTTTTTCAACTGTATTTTTGGGTAGATTTACATAAATTTCTTCATTTATTTTCATCCATTTACATGCACACACCATACTAAAAGAAATGTAAAATAAATTAGTGCAAAGCTGGACTGCACATGTACTAATTTGATTACGGTACTAAAATTGTTATGTCTAGTGCGAATTACAACATGTTTATATTCAAATAAATCAGTATCTTACAAGAATCCCAGCTATGTTAATTATATTTTCCTAGGTCATATCACTGGCATTTTAAAATGAGAGAAGCTTAGTAGGACTGTTAAATAAACACACAGAGATCTTCGCCTCAAACTTATCACCTCAACCTCCCCCCCCCCCCCCCCCCCCAACCCCTCGCTGGGTGGTGGAGCCGTCAGTCCCCCCCCCCCCCCAGCCAGGCTTTTAGGCTTACAGTTTTTATATTATATAATATCTCAGACTAAAGTTAGGAGATTATAATTTGCATTGCTGGAATCCTTGCAAGACAGCCAATAATTTGAATATAGACCTCATATGTTTTGCTCAAGAGATAAAAATTGTTGTACATTAGTGTACAGTACTGTAGTACATTTTATAAAAACGTTTTTCAACTGTATTTTTGGATAGATTTACATAGATTTCTTAGTGCAAAGCTGGAGTGCACATGTACTAATTTGAATACCGTACTAAAATTGTTTTGTCTAGTGCAAATTATAGCATGTTTATATTCAAATTAATGAGTATGTTACAAGAATCCCAGCTATGTTAATTATATTCACCCAGGTCATTTCACTGGGTTTTTATAAGAGAGAAGCTTAGTCACCTAAGAACTGATAAATATACACGCGTTAGACCTGGGCCTGTGCCTGTGCCAAACGTACTACCTCCCCTCCCCCCAAGCCCCCTCGCTCGCTCCCACCCTCTCTCTCCCCCATCTGCTGGCGTTTATGGAATCCTTGTAAAACAGTGAATAATTTTAATATAAACGTCATGTATTTTGCACAAGAGATAATAATTAATCACCTGTATCACATTATAGTAGAGATTTAAGAGTAAAAGTGTATATGTACGTATATAGTATTCCACATACACGTAAGTATAAATAAAAAGTTTATGTGATGATCGGACAACGTCCACTTCGATTAACGTCACGTTTCCAAGAACGTATCTAGGACATTAACCAGCGCATGACTGTATAATCATTAACTCGAATACGCTGGATAGCTTCAAACATGGGTAGGATGGATATATGAGCAATAGGGGTTGGGTGTAAATGGGACTGCCCAGTATGGGCCAATAGGCCAGCTGCAGTTTCCTCCATTCTTATGTTCTTATAAGGCGTTTATTGTTAGGCATTTTCAATTTACGGAATAGCTAACGCTTTAGCTATTCTGTCTGCGCAGATGCTGCTTTTGAGCTGTGAGCATGGAGCATTCAGAGGGAAGAGCTAACACCTCGATCAGGTGTTAGCCTTGAGCAGCGACCAAGCGGCCTGAATAGCTAACAACCAATCAGGGAGTTTCTCCCATGTATACACTGTGTAAATATACAGATAATGACCGCTTATGGCGAATATTTTTATTAATATTGAAGAGTTGTGGGCATGTAAGGCAATAAAAAACTGTGATATAATAATAAAAATAATTCTATATGCGGTAGTATATTGAATAGAACCTAAAGCAAAGTGTTAAATGGAGTGAAAGAATTGAAAAGGATTTCGCCTATTTATAGTTGAAACCAGTTTTGGCTCCGCCCATTTTTACGTGGACGCTGTCCGATTTCATTAGTTGCTGGTGAATTTTGTGTAAAATATTGCTAATTACTCAAATATGATTAAAACTTTAACATCATACTCATAAAATACTTTAAATAAGGGTGAACAAGTTGATTAAAGTTCTGCAAATGCAAAAAATTAATACTTAAAACGAACCTGAAATACGTTGTATTGCGTGTTTATGTATGCAAACAGCTGTAAACAATGTAGTAGCGAGACGAAAGTGTACGTAAAGTGGTTTACGGATCCCAACCCGGACCCCACCTTTACAACGGGCCCGATTCGTTTTTAATTTTATTTATAGTTGACTGATTGACTTTTTTTGTTCCATTTTTGTCTTTCTTTCCATAATTTTCTATATATCTCATCTTGTTTCTTTCCGTAATGTGTCCAAATAACAGTTCTCCTAGTGTTATTGTTTTCTGAAGACTGTGTTGTACAACAGTTATTCCGAAGACGCAGCACAATGTCGTATTTTTTAACGACTTCCTGGGAAAGCTAATGCATTAGTTATTCCATGCTTCTTAAAATGCCTTACAATAAACGCCTATAATAAAATGTTAAATATTTAGCTTATACGTAATTTGCGCCAGAAATGTCATTAATGAAAAGTGTCTTAAAATTGTCATAACTACTGAAAGCAACTATAAAATTCACAAGATTCATTTAGTAGCAACAACTGAATGGTAAATTTTTATACATAATAAAATGTTAAATATCACGCTTATACGTAATTTGTGCCAGAAATGCCATTGAAGAAAAGTGTCTTGGACTTGTTAAAACTACTGATTGCAACAATAAAATTCCCGAGATGGTGTAGTGGCAACAAGTGAAATAATACCATATTTATATAGCCAGATTTAATTAAAGTAATATAGTTAGATACAAGGAGGTATTACACAAATTTCGCCCATCATCTTAACTAGACTGGACAATATTCGTTTACTGATAAATTGGAGAACATAAACATGGTCCAGTGATTAAACTTGAAAACTACAGTAGTTACCTCTTCCACACACTAAAGTATGTGAATAAGAAATGTTAGTTAATACTGTAATCAGCTTCTAGGATACAATGCTGGGTCATTTTATGATAGTAACCACGTTTCGATTTTTTCACAAAAATACATATTTCCTATGGTTCTCGTGATTCGAACGAATCTGGGTAGTATTTTTATAGAAGTTCACACAACTTTCCTACCCCAAATCTTTTATCATATTCGAAAAATGACACCTAATTTTAAGATAATTTTCTTCTATTACATACCGTCGGAAACATTTAATAATGGAGATGGCGCATGTCAAATCTTTCTCTACTTAATTCCATTAATCTTCAGCCATTATCGCCTACCCAACCTCCCACTAAGTGTGTTCCCCTCATAAATCGTCATGTGCATGCGTTCCCGTACACGTTACCAATCAAAAGCGTTCTTTTTTTTGCCACCAATTAAAATTAATTATGGTTTTTGCTTTTAGAATTTGCGGTATTTTTTGCCCAATATGATCCGATTGTGATTTTGGGTTTCTCATGCATCGAAATTCAAATTCATTTCCGACCATGGAAGTCTGCGATGGGTGTCACTTCAATTATATGGAGTTAATTGTGCATTTTGGGGAAAAAACCTCTCCACCTTCCAAGCCTACTCGAATTTCGGATTCTAATTCGAAATAAGGTAAAAAATAACAGTGATTCCCTCATATGGTGAGAGTCTGGTTATGTAAAAACATTGTGAGAGTTAGGTAAGGTAAGGTTAGGTTAGGTTAGGTTAGGTCAGGTTAGGTCAGGTCAGGTCAGGTTATATTGGGTTAGGTCAGGTTAAATCATCCCAAAAAGGTTAGGTTTATGTTTTCTAGTCTTTTTTGGTGTATATTGTATGCACTTGACCATGATTTTTGTCGGAAAACGATTGTTTCTCTCCCCCACCAAAAACCTCGGTTCCCAACAGGATCCCCTATCTTGTTGGGGGTACAAGGGAGCGATAACTAAAAAAAAAACAGGCAATTTCCGATGGCAATCAAGGTCAGAACCAATCAAAACACACAAAAATATACTAGAAAAACATAGTTTTGACTTTCTAGCAGAGTTGTGTGAACTATAAATTTACCCGAATCTGACCTTCATTTCTGGTGGTAACCGCCCTAAGTTAACTGAAACCTGGCTACTATCTTGAACTGACCCGATACTGTATTACTGGATGTTACTTGCAGGTTGTTTATTCTACTATGGCAGCACCCAAGGGCAGAGAATGAAGCTACTCACCGCCAACATGTAGAGTTGGGCAATCCGGTACTCATTAACTGTGAGTGGCAGTGGGATGCGGTATTCAACCGTTTGAACCATCTTCTTGACTGGGCATTAAATTTTTCTTTAAATCCTGAGTTGTATACGACTTAGACCAATCGTGCTTCACTTTATTTTCCAGAACATTATTATAACATTAGTCTTCAGGTTCATCACAAATATACAATAAATCACAAGTGAGAAAGAAGCCTTTGTGATAGCGTGGCTCAGGTTCAGCGTGAAGGAAGTGGTTAAGCGAGAGGCGGCAAGTTGCCGTGTCACAAGAAGCCTCACTTACACAACACACTTTCAGAAGCCACAAAAACATGCAATAAGCCAGGCAGCATGCAGAAAATCGAGAAGACAAATAGATAATCATTATTTGCATAGATTGTACATTTAAAAAAATGTCTGTGTTGTCAAATATCACATCTTGCAACTACAGTAATGTCATCATAATTTATCATAGCAAATATAATGTTAAAGAGATAATCAGTTTCACTGAATTATCATTCAGTCTGCACCAGAGAACTGGGAATGAGTAAGAGCAATAATATGAGTGGTGATGATGGTCAGGTACTAACAGCGATCATGTAGAGTTGGGCGACGCGGTACTCCTCCACCGTGAGTGGGAGTGGGATGCGATACTCCTTGATCAGCACCATGGCGGCTACTCACGCTAACTCATCCTCTGAAACAAAACAAAATATACATGTTATATATTAAAGTAAAAATAATATAACATGGCCTATAGTCCAATATATAAACACGAGCATCACGTCATAAACCATCAAATTTACATCATACACGATAACACCGACAATACAGTCAACACGACAGCTCCACGGCACTAACACCACAACATGAAAGGGTAATTATTTACGACTTCACAGCCGCTGTTTTTTCATAGAAAATTAATTTTAAAATGCTGCAATTTCACTGTTTTATAGTGGACACTATCGTAGTTATAGAAAATGTGTTAAAAGGTAGTTATTTATAAATTAAACCGTTAACTATTTACGACTTCACAGTCGCTGATTTTTCATAAAAAACGAATTTAAAAACGCCGCAATTTCACTGTATGCATTGTTTTCCAACATAAATAATTGTAGGCAATTCATTACTCACAAAGTTTTTTATATATTTCATCAATGTTGAACCAAATAATATCTTGAGAGCTCTAAACCAAAGAATTAAAGCTCACAAAAGCTATCTATCACCTATATCTGTGATGAAATATAATGTTAAAATTGGATAATTAAGAGTCATAATAATGATGGTGAGTTATGGTCTCGTGCACCACAAGATACTCCTCTATTACACCTTACCTTGTCATGATCGTAATGACAGCTAGCCTGTTGAAACCTAAGGATTCATATTACGCTTACACGTCCACAAAACCTTCTGAGTCTCCCATTGGAAATGTCCTCTGTTCTCTCTGTTTCCTTGATGACGTCAACGAGATGCCGTATGTTTGTTGACCGAAGTTGTAAACTCTTTCTGCTACCAAGACCCTGTAAACCTTCTTTTTTTTACCTATGACTCTGATAACCATAGTGGAATTGTGGTAGGGAGGTTAACTAAGGAATTAGTTAATATTCCTGAAAAGGAACTTCTAAATCTGCTCCTCAGGTGTTGTAGTAAGGCGTTGCGTGTTGGGACGGGATTGCCATCCAACCTTTTGTGATCAATTTAATTCTTGCTTTTGATAGCACAGTCAGAGCATTGTTAGTAAAGATAATAGTAGGGAATGAAATTGAGTTCATAGTCTCAGTTTCAAACGTCAGAGTGTTACAGTAACGTAATTCAGTGAAATGGTTGAGTAGGTGGAATCTGTGACTTGGGCGTGGGTGGAAGACGGCAGTTTGTTTTCAAATCAGTAAGCCGCCGTGCTTCCCACCCGCAGGTAGGTCATTCCACCTTCTCCGTGTTGTAATTCGCCATTTTTAAGTGATTTGACCTAATTGATAGTTTGATTGTGCAAGTGTTACAGTAACGTAGTTGATGTACTTTGAGTGAAGTATTTTATGTCCTTAACGTCCCTTTGAAACGTTGAGGTTTGTTTTTCAAATCAGTAAGCCGCCACGCTCCTCACCCATAGGTCCTTATCGCAGCCTAGGCCGTGTCGGTAGCGTGGATGATGCATCCACTAGTCTGGGGAGATATCTGAGGTCACGTAGAATCGGTTATCCCCGTGAGCCCCGACCGTCAGAAGCTCCACTACCACCTATGGGCCCCATAGCTGGCCAGTATTCCCCTAACGTTATGCCCACATGGTGAACCCGGATCGTCAAGCCCCACAAACTACTGCCAGCCCCATCATTGGTGGATGAGTACAGTACATAACTCAGTAGGGCTATTTGTGTGGTGGTATTATTCCACCGGAATTATCAGAGTTTGTTGGAAGGTGTCACTTGGTGATGAGACTCCCATGGCGGCCGCTGGAGTATTGCCCCTGGGGTATTGAGTGTTGTACTAGCAGGTACCACTGGTTTTAATGGTGCTAAGGTGCTGTGAGAGTTTATGTGAGTTTTGGTGTGTGTACACCCAGTAGTGGTGCAAGTAAATTGAGCCTGAGGGCATGGTACCAGGAGTTCCTATTTTGGGTGCATACAACGTCTTTTCTGTAGCTATTTTTGTGTTTTAATAAACCTTGTATTTGTATGTTGGGTCTATTATTCACCGTTGTTCTTTCCTAATGCTCGATACTATAATTACATGTATCTATGGGTCTTCCTCTCGCGTCACGCTACCAGGTCAGGGAATTAATGTAAGTTGTTTTAAGAGTGCCAAGCCCTTAAAGGGTGGCAGCATGTGTTGCACGCTCTTACAACCTCACCTACTGTAACATTACCGAAAAGAAACATGTGCAGACATTCACTTGACAACAATAGTTATTGGGACTCTTAGTTTCTTTAATGTACTGTAAGTGAAACACGGCTGACTGCGGCCATAGAGTTATTAGTTCGTTTTTGTAAGATATACCTCTCTAATATACAGAGCAGAGCACACGGGCAGTGGAGTGCAATCACCAGGAGGAACAAGCCTCTTAGTGGACGCTCTCCCTTATTCAAGGGTTGTGTACAGGAGGGATCGACCACCTTCCTCCACCTCTCTGGTCGTCCCCTTGGTCTTAACACTCCACCAAGATCTAGTCCTGTCACAACTAGTCTTAAGAGAAAAATCATATTTGAGTGATAAAGTTTTAGTGGGTTTGGTAGAAGCTCTCGGGACTGACACGTGAAAATCTGGAATTGGTTATATCTAATCTCTGACTTTAACGACGCTCTGTCTTGTGTGTGTGAATAACTAACAAGTTCTTGGTGTTATTTTTAATTGGCAGTGCATTTTTAAGCTATATTGGCCAAAAGCTCCCCCACCTTGACTCTGCCTTTCTCTATAAATTACCAACCAGCCGCCTCACCCACTGACATGGTCCAAGAAATTGAAGGAACCAGGTAAGCGCTCCTACTGACCCACCACTAAAGGTCTGCATGGTTCTCCCTGCTACTGGCCTCATCACCAATGTCTCGTTTACTGTACTGGAAAACTTTGTATGTTTCTCCAATAGGCAAGTCAACAAGTCACGCCACATCGCTATCATTCTGATTCCCTGTTAGGGTTTTGTATTAGACTAGAATACATCTACCATAACAGGATCTGTTAGGACTCTCTTAGTCAGAGTACAGGGGCAGGTGTCACTAACAATCATGTCAGCGTTCTCCCTGAGTTAAGGAATTATTATACTATCTTATAATAAATTAAAACGAACGTCTTAACAACCACACATACGAAAAAAAAAAGTTTTTGAAACCCATAAATGGTGGTCTTGTTGCACCGGATCTCACTATTTAGGAAAGTCTTTGGCTCACTGGTTGTGATCTTCGAGAGGTTAGGGATTAAGTCGCAGGCATGTGGTTTCAACCCCATGATGGTAACATATAAGCGGGATTATGTCTTGCACTGTTACCAGTAAAGGCAAATGCATGTTATCTTCGCTACCAGCTTTCAGCAGCAATACACCAGATACCTTTTTAATTTTCAGTTATGCCGCAACCTTCATATCTCTGAGAGCTTTAGATTAGCGTCACTAAAGCGGCGGGCCGAAATCTTATTCAAGTTGAAGGCAGAAGTGTGTGAGCCATAGGCAGTTGTTGACTCGGTTAACAAGTGGTGGTAAATAAGACGGCCCTCAGTGTTGTGATAGAGGTGTGGACCTGTGCTGCTTCACGGCTTGGTAAAGTAAAATGACTCAGTTTTCCCTGTACACTCTGTACTGCCGAGAGCTACGGTAGTGTGGGGGAACAGCACCCTGTGTCCACTGACCCAGGATCAACGTGAAGCTCCTCAGTTGCTTCTAAGGCTTCACACTTGAAGGTGTTCCTCAGTGTTCACCTCAGATCCCTACTATACTATATACCATTCAGTGTGAGCCACAGAGTGGACCTCTCAAGGCACACCCTCGTACGACCAGCCATTAAAGATTCTCCCACACTTGACTACGGTTCAGAGGCAGCGAAAAAATATAGACTGGTGAGCGCCGCAGTCATGGATGAGCCTGCAGTGATTATCCACTAAACTGTGGTCAGTGTCAGCCACACTTCCGGCACTGGAGCACCAAACCCATCTTGTTAACGAGGCCGCTGTCGCCACCACCAGCCTCCAGTATAAGTCACTGCTACTGTAATACATGGACAAGTTTTCTGGCTAACGATACAACGTTATGAACAGGTGCCGAGACTTAATACAAGATATTAATGGACAGATGCTGCTGGTGGCACGACTCAACACACTTGCACCTGCTATTATTCCACAATAGGTCTTTGTAATTCACATTTTTTTTTTAGTTTATTACAAGCATATGTATATCAATAAACTAAATAAAATCATAAAATACATCCATTGCGACACAAGAGAGCATTGTTTACCTTATGTATTATAATTAATACTAGTCTCGCGTGTGTTGTTTACCACTGATGACGCGTCTTAGTGAACGTAAACAATGGCCCTTATCATCCTCTTCTGTCCTTTATCCGCTCCCTCACGCCTTCTTACTCCGCCACCCCACCTCATCCACTCTCCTCCCCTCCACTCCCACTCCCATCCCCCTCCTCTGATTTGGAGTGACCCGGTGTAGATTGAGGTCACGAGTGCAGGGTGGTGTACGAGAGCCAGCACTTAGCGGGTCTCTTTTCCAGCTTTGCCACAGTATCGCCACACCACTACCACCACACTCTTACAGGCCACTCACACCATCCCCAGCCACACTTCTCCCACCGTACTTTAAAAACATTTACGTTAGGTTCGGTTACTAGCACAATACCACCACATGATAAGACGTAGGATAACATGATTGGGTCAATAAGGAAACTAACCTGCTATATATATTGTTCACCCGGGCGTAAGTTATTGTACATTTGGCCTTCAAAAAAGAAATACATACATATTACTGGACCTTAATACTACTCCGTAAATATGGCTGAAGAAAGACATCACCACTACATGACTACTTTAACAGCAGACCAGGTAGTCTCTGGGGCCATGGTGGAAGTCCCTCACAACACACTGGAGCCATGGTGGTGGTCCCTCACAACACACTGGGGCCATGGTGGTGATCCCTCACAACACACTGGGGCCATGGTGGTGGTCCCTCACAACACACTGGAGCCATGGTGGTGATCCCTCACAACACACTGGAGCCATGGTGGTGATCCCTCACAACACACTGGGGCCATGGTGGTGGTCCCTCACAACACACTGGGGCCATGGAGGTGGTCCCTCACAACACACTGGGGCCATGGAGGTGGTCCCTCACAACACACTGGAGCCATGGTGGTGATCCCTCACAACACACTGGGGCCATGGTGATCCCTCACAACACACTGGAGCCATGGTGGTGATCCCTCACAACACACTGGGGCCATGGAGGTGGTCCCTCACAACACACTGGAGCCATGGTGATCCCTCACAACACACTGGAGCCATGGTGGTGATCCCTCACAACACACTGGAGCCATGGTGGTGATCCCTCACAACACACTGGAGCCATGGTGGTGATCCCTCACAAAACACTGGAGCCATGGTGGTGATCCCTCACAAAACACTGAAGCCATGGTGGTGATCCCTCACAACACACTGGGGCCATGGTGGTGATCCCTCACAACACACTGGAGCCATGGTGGTGATCCCTCACAACACACTGAAGCCATGGTGGTGATCCCTCACAACACACTGGAGCCATGGTGGTGATCCCTCACAACACACTAGAGCCATGGTGGTGGTCCCTCACAACACACTGGAGCCATGGTGGTGATCCCTCACAACACACTGGAGCCATGGTGGTGATCCCTCACAACACACTGGGGCCATGGTGATCCCTCACAACACACTGGAGCCATGGTGGTGATCCCTCACAACACACTGGGGCCATGGAGGTGGTCCCTCACAACACACTGGAGCCATGGTGATCCTTCACAACACACTGGAGCCATGGTGGTGATCCCTCACAACACACTGGAGCCATGGTGGTGATCCCTCACAACACACTGGAGCCATGGTGGTGATCCCTCACAAAACACTGGAGCCATGGTGGTGATCGCTCACAAAACACTGGAGCCATGGTGGTGATCCCTCACAACACACTGGGGCCATGGTGGTGATCCCTCACAACACACTAGAGCCATGGTGGTGATCCCTCACAACACACTAGAGCCATGGTGGTGGTCCCTCACAACACACTGGAGCCATGGTGGTGATCCCTCACAAAACACTGGAGCCATGGTGGTGATCCCTCACAACACACTGGAGCCATGGTGGTGATCCCTCACAACACACTGGAGCCATGGTGGTGATCCCTCACAACACACTAGAGCCATGGTGGTGATGCCTCACAACACAATAGAGCCATGGTGGTGGTCCCTCACAACACACTGGAGCCATGGTGGTGATCCCTCACAACACACTGGAGCCATGGTGGTGATCCCTCACAACACACTGGAGCCATGGTGGTGATCCCTCACAACACACTAGAGCCATGGTGGTGGTCCCTCACAACACACTGGGGCCATGGTGGTGATCCCTCACAACACACTAGAGCCATGGTGGTGATCCCTCACAACACACTGGGGCCATGGTGGTGGTCCCTCACAACACACTGGAGCCATGGTGATCCCTCACAACACACTGGAGCCATGGTGGTGATCCCTCACAACACAC
Source organism: Homarus gammarus (assembly GCA_958450375.1). NCBI lineage: Eukaryota > Metazoa > Arthropoda > Malacostraca > Decapoda > Nephropidae > Homarus > Homarus gammarus. The sequence continues at coordinate 413,221 of CAUDMG010001099.1, read as the reverse complement.
TGGGGCCATGGTGGTGATCCCTCACAACACACTGAAGCCATGGTGGTGGTCCCTCACAACACACTGGAGCCATGGTGGTTATCCCTCACAACACACTGGAGCCATGGTGGTGATCCCTCACAACACACTGGGGCCATGGTGGTGATCCCTCACAACACACTGGAGCCATGGTGGTGATCCCTCACAAAACACTGAAGCCATGGTGGTGATCCCTCACAACACACTGGAGCCATGGTGGTGATCCCTCACAACACACTGGAGCCATGGTGGTGATCCCTCACAACACACTGGAGCCATGGTGGTGATCCCTCACAACACACTGGAGCCATGGTGGTGATCCCTCACAACACACTGGAGCCATGGTGGTGATCCCTCACAACACACTGGAGCCATGGTGGTGATCCCTCACAAAACACTGAAGCCATGGATGTGATCCCTCACAACTCACTGGAGCCATGGTGGTGGTCCCTCACAACACACTGGGGCCATGGTGGTGGTCCCTCACAACACACTGGAGCCATGGTGGTGGTCCCTCACAACACACTGGAGCCATGGTGGTGATCCCTCACAACACACTGGAGCCATGGTGGTGGTCCCTCACAACACACTGGGGCCATGGTGGTGGTCCCTCACAACACACTGGGGCCATGGTGGTGATCCCTCACAGCACACTGGAGCCATGGTTGTGATCCCTCACAACACACTCGAGCCATGGTGGTGGTCCCTCACAACACACTGGAGCCATGGTGGTGGTCCCTCACATCACACTAGAGCCATGGTGGTGATCCCTCACAACACACTAGAGCCATGGTTGTGATCCCTCACAACACACTGGAGCCATGGTGGTGATCCCTCACAACACACTAGAGCCATGGTGGTGATCCCTCACAACACACTAGAGCCATGGTGGTGATCCCTCACAACACACTAGAGCCATGGTGGTGATCCCTCACAACACACTCGAGCCATGGTGGTGATCCCTCACAACACACTAGAGCCATGGTGGTGATCCCTCACAACACACTGGAGCCATGGTGATCCCTCACAACACACTGGAGCCATGGTGGTGATCCCTCGCAACACACTGGGGCCATGGTAGTGATCCCTCACAACACACTGAAGCCATGGTGGTGGTCCCTCACAACACACTGGAGCCATGGTGGTTATCCCTCACAACACACTGGAGCCATGGCGGTGATCCCTCACAACACACTGGGGCCATGGTGGTGATCCCTCACAACACACTGGAGCCATGGTGGTGATCCCTCACAAAACACTGAAGCCATGGTGGTGATCCCTCACAACACACTGGAGCCATGGTGGTGATCCCTCACAACACACTGGAGCCATGGTGGTGATCCCTCACAACACACTGGAGCCATGGTGGTGATCCCTCACAACACACTGGAGCCATGGTGGTGATCCCTCACAAAACACTGAAGCCATGGATGTGATCCCTCACAACACACTGGAGCCATGGTGGTGGTCCCTCACAACACACTGGGGCCATGGTGGTGGTCCCTCACAACACACTGGAGCCATGGTGGTGGTCCCTCACAACACACTGGAGCCATGGTGGTGATCCCTCACAACACACTGGGGCCATGGTGGTGGTCCCTCACAACACACTGGGGCCATGGTGGTGATCCCTCACAGCACACTGGAGCCATGGTTGTGATCCCTCACAACACACTGGAGCCATGGTGGTGGTCCCTCACAACACACTGGAGCCATGGTGGTGGTCCCTCACATCACACTAGAGCCATGGTGGTGATCCCTCACAACACACTAGAGCCATGGTTGTGATCCCTCACAACACACTGGAGCCATGGTGGTGATCCCTCACAACACACTAGAGCCATGGTGGTGATCCCTCACAACACACTAGAGCCATGGTGGTGATCCCTCACAACACACTCGAGCCATGGTGGTGATCCCTCACAACACACTAGAGCCATGGTGGTGATCCCTCACAACACACTGGAGCCATGGTGGTGGTCCCTCACAACACACTGGAGCCATGGTGGTGGTCCCTCACAACACACTGGGGCCATGGTGGTGATCCCTCACAACACACTAGAGCCATGGTGGTGATCCCTCACAACACACTGGAGCCATGGTGGTGGTCCCTCACAACACACTGGAGCCATGGTGGTGGTCCCTCACAACACACTGGAGCCATGGTGGTGGTCCCTCACAACACACTGGAGCCATGGTGGTGGTCCCTCACAACACACTGGAGCCATGGTGGTGGTCCGTCACAACACACTGGAGCCATGGTGGTGGTCCCTCACAACACACTGGAGCCATGGTGGTGGTCCCTCACAACACACTGGAGCCATGGTGGTGGTCCCTCACAACACACTGGAGCCATGGTGGTGGTCCCTCACAACACACTGGAGCCATGGTGGTGGTCCCTCACAACACACTGGGGCCATGGTGGTGATCCCTCACAACACACTAGAGCCATGGTGGTGATCCCTCACAACACACTAGAGCCATGGTTGTGATCTCTCACAACACACTAGAGCCATGGTGGTGATCCCTCACAACACACTAGAGCCATGGTGGTGATCCCTCACAACACACTGGGGCCATGGTGGTGGTCCCTCAACACACTGGAGCCATGGTTGTGATCCCTCACAACACACTGGAGCCATGGTGGTGATCCCTCACAACACACTGGAGCCATGGTTGTGATCCCTCACAACACACTGGAGCCATGGTGGTGATCCCTCACAACACACTGGAGCCATGGTGGTGATCCCTCACAACACACTGGAGCCATGGTGGTGATCCCTCACAACACACTGGAGCCATGGTGGTGGTTCCTCACAACACACTGGAGCCATGGTGGTGATCCCTCACAACACACTGGGGCCATGGTGGTGGTGCCTCACAACACACTGGAGCCATGGTGGTGGTCCCTCACAACACACTGGAGCCATGGTGGTGATCCCTCACAACACACTGGAGCCATGGTGGTGGTCCCTCACAACACACTGGAGCCATGGTGGTGGTCCCTCACAACACACTAGAGCCATGGTGGTGGTCCCTCACAACACACTAGAGCCATGGTTGTGATCCCTCACAACACACTGGGGCCATGGTGGTGGTCCCTCACAACACACTGGAGCCATGGTGGTGATCCCTCACAAAACACTAGAGCCATGGTGGTGATCCCTCACAACACACTGGAGCCATGGTGGTGGTCCCTCACAACACACTGGAGCCATGGTGGTGGTCCCTCACAACACACTGGAGCCATGGTGGTGGTCCCTCACAACACACTGGAGCCATGGTGGTGGTCCCTCACAACACACTAGAGCCATGGTGGTGGTCCCTCACAACACACTAGAGCCATGGTGGTGGTCCCTCACAACACACTAGAGCCATGGTGGTGATCCCTCACAACACACTGAGTCTCTCACCTGTTAAACTTATCCACTGAAGGTGCTGAGCCACTTGGAACATAAAGCAAAGGAACGATAAGCTGAGGAAAGTGTCAAGACAGGGAAGAGTGCCAAGAAGACCAAATTAGTAAGAGTGCCAAGAGGACCAAATTAGTAAGAGTGCCAAGAAGACCAAATTAGTAAGAGTGCCAAGAGGACCAAATTAGTAAGAGTGCCAAGAAGACCAAATTAGGAAGAGTGCCAAGAAGACCAAATTAAGAAGAGTGCCAAGAAGACCAAATTAGGAAGAGTGCCAAGAAGACCAAATTAGTAAGAGTGCCAAGAAGACCAAATTAGGAAGAGTGCCAAGAAGACCAAATTAAGAAGAGTGCCAAGAAGACCAAATTAGGAAGAGTGCCAAGAAGACCAAATTAGGAAGAGTGCCAAGAAGACCAAATTAGGAAGAGTGCCAGGAAGACCAAATTAGGAAGAGTGCCAAGAAGACCAAATTAGGAAGAGTGCCAGGAAGACCAAATTAGGAAGAGTGCCAAGAAGACCAAATTAGGAAGAGTGCCAAGAAGACCAAATTAACAAGAGTGTCAAGAAGACCAAATTAGGAAGAGTGCCAAGAAGACCAAATTAGGAAGAGTGCCAAGAAGACCAAATTAGTAAGAGTGCCAAGAGAACCAAATTAGGAAGAGTGCCAAGAGAACCAAATTAGGAAGAGTGCCAAGAGAACCAAATTAGTAAGAGTGCCAAGAAGACCAAATTAGGAAGAGTGATATTAAAGTTTAATCATATTTGAGTAATTATCGATATTGTTACACCAATCTTATTTCTATTAGGTCAAACTGGGCACGACAACCTCCCCCTCCCCCCCCCCCCTCTAAAAGACAACTATGGCACTATCGGAGGGCAAACTGGCAATCCTTGCGAGAATTCTTCACTGACTTTCCATGGGAGGAATGTTGCTTTTCCACTCGGGACACATCGGTATGTGCTCACAGTATTGCTGGGTTATACAGGGCAGTATGAGTGCATTTCCATCTTCTACCAAAACTTTCACTTTAAAATCATGGTTTGATCGTTCCTGCTCTCTTGCATGCAGGGAGAGAGATAGGGCATATCAAACTATGAAGCTATCTCCTTCTCCTATTACCCACACCTCTTTCATTACTTCTAGGGATCGTTGTAAGGCTATTCTTCGTAGGGCCAAGCGGAATTAAAAAAAAAAAAAAAAGATTGATGTCCTGAGTAATTCTTCCTCTAGTAAATCCTTCTGGTCCTTAACCAAAAACATCTGTAACAACTTCTGCACGCCTTCTTTTCCTCCCCTCTTCCGTCCCAATAACTCTATAGCCAACTCTCCCCCTGACAAAGCCAACCTCTTTGGCACCTTATTCTTCTCTAGCTCCACCTTAGACGATTCCAACTCTATCCTTTCTACCCCTGCTCCTCCTACTGAACCAATGCACTTTCCTATAATCTCCACTCGTAGGGTTGCTGGTGTGTTATCCAGGTTGGATGTGAGTAAGGTGCATGGACCGGACGGAATCCCCCCCTCGTGTTTTGAAAGTGTGCTGAAGCCCTGGCCTCTGTGCTTGCTCGCCTCTTTCGCCTTTGCCTCAAAACCCAAACTTTTCCTTCTTCTTGGAAGCATGCCTTGGTTCAGCCCATCCCGAAGAAGGGTGGCCATTCTAATCTCTCTAACTATCGCCCCATTGCTCTAACTTCATCCTTCTCTAAGATTTTCCAAACTATCTTCAACTCCCATTTTCTCCGTCACCTTGAACGCCATTCTCTTTTGTCGGATCACCAATGTGGCTTTCGCCTGGCGAGATCTACTAGTGAGATGCTCTCCTACTGCACCCACCTTTGGTCATCCTCTCTTAGGGATTATGGGGAAACTTTCGTCGTGGCCCTCGACATCTCCAAAAAATTTGACAGGGTATGGCACAAGTCTTTGCTTTCTAAACTTCCCTCTTATGGTTTCTCTCCCCCACTTTGTTCTCTAATCCCTAGCTTCCTTGAGAACCGATGCATGGCAGTTGTTGTCGAGGAATCGATCTCTCGCTCTTTCTCTACCAATAGTGGTGTCCCACAGGGTTCTGTTCTTTCACCTACTCCCTTCTTTCTTTTTATCAATGACTTACTTCACACTACAACTAATTCTATCCATTCTTACGCTGATGATTATACTCGTCACTCTTCCTCACATTTTCCCCTTCCTCCTAACTCTCAAACTAGATCTGTTTCTAGAGCTGATATCATTACATCTATCAATGCGGATCTGTGTAGCATCACAGAATGGGGAGGTAGAAACTTGGTTAAATTCAATAGTAATAAACTCAGTATTTACCAATTACTCTTTCCAAATTAGATGATCTTCCACCTTATCCTTTCCTATTTTTAATTTCTTTTTATTTTTATTTTTTTCGCCCCCTAGGCCCTGATGTGGGTCAATATATTCCCCGTAAAAAAAAAATCAGCAGCTAATAAAATCGGACAGCACCCACGTAAAAAGGGGCGGAGCCTAAACAGGTTTCAACTAGGCGCAATACATTTAATTTTTTTTATGCCTTAGGCTTTGTTTTAGGTCCTATCCAATATACTACCGTATATAGAACTATTTTCATTACTAGATCAGTTTTTTATTGTCTTACATGCCTCCCACTCTTCAATATTAATCAAAATATTCTCCATACGCGGCCATGATCCGCGTATTTTCACCGGGATAAATCGCTGATTGATTGTTAGCTATTTGTGCCACTTGGGCCCTGCGAAAGGCTAACGCCTGATCGAGGTATTAGCTTTTCCCTCTGAATGTTCCCTGGGCACAACTCTAAAGCAGCGTCTGCGCAGACAGAATAGCTATCACGTCTGTTTTACTGTTGGGACCAGGACGTGACCGAGTTGGTATGGGAGTCCTGCAGGAGTCCTACATTTAACTATTTGAGTCCTAAAGGGTTAAAACATCATCCTCAAAGGGTTAAACTATATTCTTCAAGTGGTTAAACCAAAATCAGGACGCTTTTTCTTTACGTTCGTTTTAACAAATACATCCCCTGGCCTGCCAAAGACCCCTCATACAGTATAATCTCTTCAGGATGCACCACATCCGCTACAAAGTTCAAGTTCTGTACAATATGGTTTATCAAGTTTGTATTTAGTGGACAAGAACCTAGGACCTTCATATCTAATGAACTGTTTTAACACTGTCCAGCATTTATTGTACTGACGTTGGTTGTGGAATTGACAAATTTACCAACAAGTTTCACTTAACCAAACCAGAATACATCGACACAACCGCGTTTCTTGGCTGGTTTTCCCAAGTCCTGTTATTTGGTTCGTCGGAAGATGTGAACACCATGAGAATTTGTATAACAATATGACCAATCATCCACATATTATAAACCTAAGTGCACATAAATCACAACACATTATAATGACATGCAATACGAGCCATAAAACATTGCTCTGGATTATTATAGTTATACAGTAGTTGATTAAGTCGTCATTGTTGGTTCCACTAAACAAATTAAATGTAACCAACATGGCGGTGCGGTGATTATATATATATATATATATATATATATATATATATATATATATATATATATATATATATATATATATATATATATATATATATATAATGTGATTGTGTGTTATTTAAATCACTCTGATCAACTTCAAACACACACTCAGACAATTTTCATTAACGTTTAGGAAACGAAAAAATTATTATGATTCCATAAGGTATCCACCTATGTCTGGTGATAATTGTACTTTACGCTTACAGTACAGTACCATTTTTTTTTACAGATCTTGACGGCCGAGGACAAGAAAGAAGTAACGTTTACCAAACATAAGTTACACATTGTGAGTCAGGAGGGGAGACACTGTGAGGAGGACCATCCCCTCACTCCTGCTCTGTATTTTAAGATAGGCATGGGCAACCTTTCCTCACTCATGGGTCGCATTACGATTTAGGTATTCTTCTGTGGGCCAACCCACCAAAATTTATATCCTACCTAACCCAAAAGTAATGTTAATATTGTATTAGCAAGGAGAGTGAAATAGTCACAGTATTTTCCCATTTATGAATGTGGGCTGGCAGCTTTCACTCCGTTAACTCGGTATAATAACTGAGCTACCTTCTGTGGATGCCAAAATTAGAGAAAGTTTATTGATTAAAAAATAAAGAAGTTAGGTTAGATTAGGTTAGGTTAGGTTCGGCTAGATTAGGTTACATTGTGGCAGGATATAATTCCTGAGTTAATAATCCGTGCAAGCTTCAAGAAACAAGCGTACTCGGTACAGTCTTGGTGTAGCTCATCGTTCATTTCAGGTCAAGTGAAAAATGAAACAATCGATACTCCGTCAACTGGTATTCACTTAACCATACATGAAATATAAACCTCAAACATATATAATATTTACTGTATACTTAGAAAACATTATTGAGAAGAAAAGCACAATAAGAGTGTCAAGCTGGAGGGATGTAGACAGCCAAGAGCTCCGCGAGGTAAAGAGGATGAACTGAACTGGGAGGTGTGGCCGCCACTCTCTTGACTCCCGCTGTCATGAGATCAACATGGTCTTACATCCCACATGGTATACTGCACCACAACACACTATACTGTACACCCCACATGGTATACTACACCACAACACACTATACTGTACACCCCACATGGTATACTGCACCACAACACACTATACTGTACACCCCACATGGTATACTGCACCACCACACACTATACTGTACATCCCACATGGTATACTGCACCACAACACACTATACTGTACACCCCACATGGTATACTGCACCACTACACACTATACTGTACACCCCACATGATATACTGCACCACCACACACTATACTGTACACCCCACATAGTATACTGCACCACCACACACTATACTGTACACCCCACATGGTATACTGCACCACAACACTATACTGTACACCCCACATGATATACTGCACCACCACACACTATACTGTACACCCCACATGGTATACTACACCACCACACACTATACTGTACACCCCACATGGTATATTGCACCACCACACACTATACTGTACACCCCACATGGTATACTGCACCACCACACACTATATTGTACACCCCACATGGTATACTGCACCACCACACACTATACTGTACACCCCGCATGATATACTGCACCACAACACACTATACTGTACACCCCACATGATATACTGCACCACAACACACTATACTGTACACCCCACATGGTATACTGCACCACCACACACTATACTGTACACCCCACATGTTATACTGCACCACCACACACTATACTGTACACCCCAAATGGTATACTGCACCACAACACACTATACTGTACACCCCACATGATATACTGCACCACCAGAACACTATACTGTACACCCCACATGGTATACTACACCACCACACACTATACTGTACACCCCACATGGTATACTGCACCACCACACACTATACTGTACACCCCACATGGTATACTGCACCACCACACACTATACTGTACACCCCACATGTTATACTGCACCACCACATACTATACTGTACACCCCAAATGGTATACTGCACCACAACACACTATACTGTACACCCCACATGATATACTGCACCACCACACACTATACTGTACACCCCACATGGTATACTACACCACCACACACTATACTGTACACCCCACATGATATACTGCACCACCACACACTATACTGTACAGTACACCCCACATGGTATACTGCACCACAACACACTATACTGTACACCCCACATGGTATACTGCACCACCACACACTATACTGTACACCCCACATGATATACTGTACCACCACACACTATACTGTACACCCCGCATGGTATACTGCACCACCACACACTATACCGTACACCCCACATGGTATACTGCACCATCACGCACTATACTGTACACCCCATATGGTATACTGCACCACCACACACTATACTGTACACCCCACATGGTATACTGCACCATCACGCACTATACTGTACACCCCACATGGTATACTACACCACCACACACTATACTGTACACCCCACATGGTATACTACACCACCACACACTATACTGTACACCCCACATGGTATACTGCACCACCACACACTATACTGTACACCCCACATGGTATACTGCACCACCACACACTATACTGTACACCCCACATGGTATACTGCACCACCACACACTATACTGTACACCCCACATGGTATACTGCACCACCACTCACTATACTGTACACCCCACATGATATACTGCACCACCACACACTATACTGTACACCCCACATGATATACTGCACCACCACACACTATACTGTACACCCCACATGGTATACTGCACCACCACACACTATACTGTACACCCCACATGGTATACTGCACCACAACACACTATACTGTACACCCCACATGGTATACTGCACCACTACACACTATACTGTACACCCCACATGATATACTGCACCACCACACACTATACTGTGCACCCCACATGGTATACTGCACCACCACACACTATACTGTACACCCCACATGGTATACTGCACCACCACTCACTATACTGTACACCCCACATGGTATACTGCACCACCACACACTATACACCCCACATGGTATACTGCAACACCACACACTATACTGTACACCCCACATGGTACACTGCACCACCACACACTATACTGTACACCCCACATGGTATACTGCACCACCACACACTATACACCCCACATGGTATACTGCACCACCACACACTATACTGTACACCCCACATGGTATACTGCACCACCACACACTATACTGTACACCCTACATGGTATACTGCACCACCACACACTATACACCCCACATGGTATACTGCACCACCACACACTATACTGTACACCCCACATGGTATACTGCACCACCACACACTATACTGTACACCCCACATGGTATACTGCACCACCACACACTATACACCCCACATGGTATACTGCAACACCACACACTATACTGTACACCCCACATGGTACACTGCACCACCACACACTATACACTAAACTCTAACCTGCAAATCCAAAAACAACTAATTAATTATAAAAGTTTACCTTCAGTTTTCTCGTTAAAACAAGCATGTTGAAATATTGGTGACATTTACAACTACCTGGACACAGCTCACAAGGTACCAAACTACAACAGGTACACACTGTCTCCGGTACCAGGTACCAAACTACAACAGGTACACACTGCGGCCGGCACAAGGTACCAAACTACAACAGGTACACACTATGGCCGGCACAAGGTACGAAACTACAACAGCTACACACTATGGCCGGCACCAGGTACCAAACTACAACAGGTACACACTGTGGCCGGTACAAGGTACCAAACTACAACAGCTACACACTATGGCCGGCACAAGGTACCAAACTACAACAGGTACACACTATGGCCGGCACCAGGTCCCAAACTACAACAGGTACACACTGTCTCCGGTACCAGGTACCAAACTACAAGTTACACACTGTGGCCGGTACCAGGTACCGAACTACAACAGGTACACACTGTCTCCGGTACCAGGTACCAAACTACAACAGGTACACACTGTGGCCGGTACAAGGTACCAAACTACAACAGGTACACACTGTGGCCGGTACAAGGTACCAAACTACAACAGGTACACACTGTGGCCGGTACAAGGTACCAAACTACAACAGGTACACACTGTGGCCGGTACAAGGTACCAAACTACAACAGGTACACACTGTCTCCGGTACCAGTTGCTACAATGAACCTTGACAATGACAAACCCGCATAAAAGGAAATACAAAATCCCAAATTTTCCAAACCAGCATTTTGTAACATTTTATTTGGCTCAAAGGTCAAATATTAATTACGTTCATGAAGTATGATGAAATAGAGTCTTTTTACTTTAACCACTTACTTTATTATATACATATATATATATATATATATATATATATATATATATATATATATATATATATATATATATATATATATATATATATATATATATATATTAATTAAAACAATGTAGTATTAGAAACAAGACCCTGTCATCACTCTCACCCTCATTATCTTTTATTTGTTCCCCTCACACCTTATCCATGCGTATATTCAGTACCTCACCCCTCATGTTATGTTACCCAACAACAAGGTTATAAAATTATAGCAAGTCTTACCACACAATATAACATGAAGTATTTCTTTGTGTTAAACCTCATGTTCATGTTATATTGCAATGTAAACTGTTGTTAAGAGAGCAGTAATACTGTTGATGATGTCACCGTAGAGTTCTAGTAATAGTGTAGTTTGTGTTGTGTAGTGTTACCATTATCAATAAATACTACACCTAACTACCACACTACAGAAAACAACTAAGAGCCTCGGTGTACAAGGCAACATGCTACAATCGTCCTCATCATCTATGTTTATAAATACCTACGTTAATATTAACCAGAACCGATAGAACACAGAGGGTCAGCGTAGACGGTGTTAAATCTGAGTGGGGCTGTGTAACCAGTGGGGTTCTCCAGGGGTCAGTACTGGGCCCACTCTTGTTCATAATCTACATAAACGATCTAGATACTGGGATCAGCAGTGACATAAGCAAGTTTGCGGATGACACCAAAAATAGGGGGGCAGATTAATTCAGGGCAGGATGCAAATACACTACAGGAGGATTTAAATAAACTGCAGGAGTGGTCAAAAAATGGCAAATGAAATTCAACACCAGCAAGTGCAGCGTACTTAATATTGGAAGAACAAATACTGTCAATGTATGCAGCCTTAACAACATCAACCTAGAGAAGTCGACTTGTGAAAGAGATTTAGGGGTACCTGTAAGCCCGGACCTACAGCCTAGAAAACAGTGCGTTAATGTTCGAAATAAGGCAAACAGAGTATTAGGTTTTATATCTAGAAGTGTAAGTAATAAGAGTGCAGAGGTCTTATTGCAACTATATCTTGTTCAGTTCTGGTGCCCTTATTATAGAATGGATATCAATTCACTGGAGTCGGTGCAGCGAAGAATGACACAAATGATTTCGAGACTTAGAAACCTTCCAAATCAAGATAGGTTAAAGAAACTAAACTTGAATTCCCTAGAAAGACGAAGAGTGCTGGGAGATATGATAGAAGTATTTAAGTGGGTGAAAGGAATCAATATAGGAGATATAGATAAAGTTCTTATGATATTCGAGCAGGATAGGACTCGTAGCAACGGATTTAAGTTGGATAAGTTTAGGTTTAGGAGGGAGATAGGAAGGAACTGGTTCACAAATAGGGTGGTGGACGAGTGGAACAAGCTTAGCAACTTTGTAGTAAGTGCTGGAACGCTGGAAAGTTTTAAAAGGAGGCTGGATAGATCCATGGATGATAGAGTGGCAGTAACTATCGACAGGAGCTGCCATGCACAGGCCAACCAGCGTATTGCAGACTCTTTATTTTCTTATATTCTTATATAGAATCTCATTCCCGGAGTAGAAACGAGTACAGTGTAAGAGAGAGGAGAGGGGGGGGGGGGGGGAGTTCACCGTTTAAGAATGGAGTGAATGTGAGGGTACACAGTCACTCTCCCGAGGACCTGTGACCTGGTACCTTTTTTTTTTTTTTTTTACGGGAATTAGCCCACCCGGGCACAGGTCAAACGACCCACAACGGAGCCTGTGGAGGGGGGGGGGGGGGCGAAAAAAAAGAACGGAAAGAAATTGTAAATATAGAAAAAAAGGTTATACTGTATTAATCTACACCACGAAGATGCCGGAAAACCAGCTTTTTAAAGTGGGACAGATTGTAAGAGCATGGAAACACAGAAGAAGGCAGAGCATTCCACAGTTTGGCTGTGTGAGGAAAGAAGGAGGTATTATAACGGGTTATTCTCGTGTGACCGACATCCACAGAGAAATGGTGGGCACCTCGGGCAAGACGTGTGTTACGAACCCGCGGCCTTGCCGGCGATACGCAGGATGCCAAATCCACTGAACATTGCCCGTTAAAGTACCTGTAAAAGAGAGGAGTGAAGCAACATTACGGCGAAGAGAAAGGAGAAAGAGATTGTCGACTAAAGGAGGAGAGTTAATAAGACGAAATGCCTTTGATTCCACCCTATCTAATAGTTGGACAGAAGAAGAGCCACCCCAGATATGAGAGCAGTACTCCGTTAGGACGAATGAATCCCTTATACAGTATACTTGGAGCAACTGCTCAGCAGTGAAGTAGCTGCGGCATCTGTACAGCTTTCCCAACTTTCAGGAGGCAGCTTTAGTTATACTAAGGATGTGTGATTTCCAGGACATATTGGAGGAAATGGTGAGGCCTAACATATTTATTTCAGAATTTGGGAGGATGATAGCGTCCTGAAATGTAATTGGAGGGAGATCGTCTAATTTACAAAGTGTAATTGGTAAATATTGAGTTTTGTTACTATTGAACTTAACCAAGTTTGTATCTCCCCATTCAGAGATGCTGCACAGATCCGCGTTGATAGAAGTAATGACATCAGTTCTAGAAACAGATCTAGTTTGAGAGTTAGGAGGAAGGGGAAAATGTGAGGAAGAGTGAAGAGTAGAATCATCGGCGTAAGAATGGATAGAATTAGTTGTAGTGTGAAGTAAATCATTGATAAAAAGAAGGAAGAGAGTTGGTGAAAGAACAGAACCCTGTGGGACGCCACTATTGGTAGAGAAACAGCGAGAAATCGATCCCTCGACAACAACTGCCATGGATCGATTCTCAAGGAAGCTAGAGATGAGAGAACAAAGTGGGGGAGAGAAACCAAAAGAGAGAAGTATAGATAGCAAAGACTTGTGCCATACCCTGTCAAATGCTTTGGAGATGTCGAGGGCCACGACAAAAGTTTCTCCATAATCCCTAAGAGAGGATGACCAAAGGTGGGTGCAGTAGGAGAGCAGATCACCAGTAGATCCCGCCAGGCGAAAGCCACACTGGTGATCCGACAAAAGAGAATGGCGTTCAAGGTGACGGAGAAAATGGGAGTTCAAGATAGTTTCGAAAATCTTAGAGAGGGATGAAGTTAGAGCAATGGGGCGATAGTTAGAGATATTAGAATGGCCACCCTTCTTCGGGGTGGGCTGAACCAAGGCATGCTTCCAAGAAGAAGGAAAAGTTTTGGTTTTGAGGCAAAGGCGAAAGAGGCGAGCAAGCACAGGGGCCAGGGCTTCAGCACACTCCCTCAGAACACGAGGGGGGATTCCGTCCGGTCCATGCACCTTACTCACATCCAACCTGGATAACACACCGGCAACCCTGCGAGTGGAGATTATAGGAAAGTGCATTGGTTCAGTAGGAGGAGCAGGGGTAGGAGGGATAGAGTTGGAATCGTCTAAGGTGGAGCTAGAGAAGAATAAGGTGCCAAAGAGGTTGGCTTTGTCAGGGGGAGAGTTGGCTATAGAGTTATTGGGACGGAAGAGGGGAGGAAAAGAAGGCGTGCAGAAGTTGTTACAGATGTTTTTGGTTAAGGACCAGAAGGATTTACTGGAGGAAGAATTACTCAGGACAGCGGTCCTTCTTTTAATAAAATTCCGCTTGGCCCTACGAAGAATAGCCCTACAACGATTCCTAGAAGTAATGAAAGAGGTGTGGGTAATAGAAGAAGGAGATAGTTTCATAGCGCGATATGCCCTATCTCTCTCCCTGCATGCAAGAGAGCAGGAGCGATCAAACCATGATTGTAATGTGAAAGTTTTGGTAGAAGATGGGATAAATGCACTCATACCGCCCTGTATAACCCCAGCAATGCTGTCAACACACACTGAGGCATCCCGAGTGGAAAAGCAACATTCATCCCAAGGAAAGTCGGTGAAGAATTCTCGCAAGGATTGCCAGCTTGCCCTCCGATAGTGCCATAGTTGACGTTTAGAGGGGGGTGGGGGAGGTGGTCGTGCCCAGTTTGATTTAATAGAAATAAGGTTGTGATCAGAAGACCCTAAGGAGGCAAAAATTGAGTATGAATAGTGTGAGGGGTTAGAGGTAAAACAAAGATCAAGACTGTTAGCAAGTTGATCGTGTCGATCAGAAACGCGTGTAGGGTGTTTGATTATTTGTTCCAAGTCATAAAGTGGGGAAAAAGAGAGTGCCTCAGCTCCACCTGGGTCATCCCTTGCAGAGCGAAGCCACTCTCTGTGATGTACATTGAAATCCCCTAGGTAGAGGATCTCGGTGTTGGGGTGTGTGGATAGCAACGACTCATAGCAAGAAATGAGATAGTCAAAGAGTTCGAAATAGTTGGTAGAGTTGGGAGAACAGTATAGGAAACAAAGAAAAATAGTCACAGTAGGTAGAGATATTTTGAGCCAGATAACATCATAAAGGGGAGATTCAAGATCCTTGAGTCGGGCTATAGGTGTACGTGTTTTGCTGAACAAGACAACTCGTTTTCCCTCAACATAGATGTCAACTTGATTAACCTGATAATTCGAATCCTCCATACACAATTATTAATAAGGAATCTTGTATTTAATGATCCGTATAATGCCATGTAAGGGTACAACATGGTAGCGAATACTGGTCAAGGTAGTGTGTGGTGCGAGGAAGCAGATGCCGCCAGCAAAGGGAATGATGTAACGGAGGGAGGTGGTAAAATAATAAGCGTGAGGACCCTCTGACGTCAACAACTCCGCTGACGGCCACCAACACCAACATTTTCACACACGATTATATAGAATAATGCCACACCATCCCCCGCGGCTGTTGAGGGACATAAATATTAGTACATTTATTAAGAGTCTGGTGACTGGAGGAGTGTAGTGTAGTAAAAGTACAGCTGCTGCCAAACAACAATGAGGCCAAATAAGTCTTGTGTTCATCTTTCTTCCAACACAACATATTAGGCGTCATCAATACTGTACTGTACTGTTACACATCGCCTTGGCCATCCCTCAAGAACTTTTATAAGCACCAACGTTCTGGAAGAGGTTAATAATCTTACTCATGTATAGACAAGAACTGGATTCCGTCTTTTGTATGATGCTATTGGGAAACTTGCCTTGAATTACACTGTGATGAATACCTCCATAAACCACGCTACCGAGGCGCCGGGCCACGCCAGTCCCGCCTGTTTATCGTCAACGTTCACTCTTGAGAGGCGAGGCTCAATATATTGCACACAAAACCACCGCAACCACCAAATCTTAAAAAAAAAAAAAAATAAATAAATTTATTGTAGTATGATTTGCATAATACATTTTTTTCCACAACAAATATTGTTTCGTTTTAAGATGGGACTAATAATAAAGTGTGAGGCTGTAACTTAGGACGCAACACTGTAATAAAAGTAAAACCTGTTACAGAAGTGCAGTACAATATCTTGTCTAACAACATGAAACAATATTAAGAGTGTTCATTACATTAATTTGTCCAGACACCTCGATACAGTATATATATCAGCCGAGCCTGTTATCACCGACGGAGGTCGCTTAACCTGACAACAAACGGTGCTGGCCTACATGGCTCCCTGAGGACCAGTTATTATTATTAAAACATGTTTGTATGTTGTAGTACATTATTACTTACATACTTTTCTGCCCCCACATTGCATACTTGGCATGGAGGGGGGGGGGGGGGGGCAGTATACACAAGAGGAGTTGGTGGTAGTAATAGGTAGCCCGAGCCTCTAGCGCTACCTACTGTACATATACCTACCTACCTACACGAAACAAGAGGGGTAGGGGGTTAGTAATAGGAGGCTTGGTACACGAGAGCTCTCCTGGCCTCAGAGGTTCTCTAATGAGCTACCTCAACTCTTATCACACACAAGGCACTTCCTCCAGTCATTCTTGCTCTTCACCTTTGTTTTCTTCTTTTTCTTTCTTTCTTTCCTTCTTTCTTTCTTGTGAATATTTGTGTCAGACAAGTAAATTGTATGATGACTTTGTCCAGAGAAATATGACAACACTTTGACAATGGCCGTGAAGTGAAGGTGTGGCTGTGTCGTGAAGGTGTGGCTGTGAAGTGAAGGTGTGGCTGTGTCGTGAAGGTGTGGCTGTGAAGTGAAGGTGTGGCTGTGAAGTGAAGGTGTGGCTGTACAGTGAAGGTGTGGTTGTGTTGTGAAGATGTGGCTGTGCAGTGACTGTAGTCTGTGGGGGTGTGTAGTGAATGTGTGTGGCTATGTAGTGAGGGTGTGGCTGAGTAATGACTGAGTATATAGATCAGTATGTACATCTATGCCTATATTCTACCCTAGTACAAGTATATCCATATATCTCCTGGCCTATGTGTTTCAGCACCTTGATAGTGTGACGTCATAACAGTCTGTATTTCCTGGTCGCGTGACTCTTGAACTCCAGTTGTATTAATCCTCGTGTACTTGTTATACACATATACACACACCTCATCACACAATGTAAATTTGCATCAGGACGTTTCAGTTTGTTTCACTTATAAGACACAATAAGAATAATTAAAGATAACTGCACAATTATAATATATTACATACATATCTTTAAATGATTCATTATTTCAAAACTGTCATGAATAAAGATAATGAAGATCGCCTCACGGCACATGGATTGTCATGAATAATGTATGTAAAATTAACCTCCCAATTGTGACGCCTCCACACACACACACACACACACACACACACACACACACACACACACACACACACACTATAAAATGCGCGAAATCACCAACGCGAGTCACCTCATGTGCCTTGTGTATGTCAGATTCTGGAATGAATCTCTTGGAGCCCCGCTGTATGACCTGACGCTGGTGTCACCGCTGACGATGTCCCTGGCACAAACACCTCTCGATGCCATTAAGTAACATAGAATATCTTAGAGAGTCTCCGTGTTGTCAGTGACTGTATGAACATAAGAAAATGAGGAGTCTGCAACACGCCGGTTGGCCTGTGCATGGCAGCTCCTGTCGAGAGTTGCTACCACTCTCTATCATCCATGAATATATCTAGCCTACTTTTAAAACTTTCCAGCGTTCCAGCAATTACTACAAAGTTGCTAAGTTTGTTCCACTCGTCCACCACCCCATTCGTGAACCAGCTCCTTCCTATCTCCTTCCTAAACCTAAACTTATCCAACTTAAATCCGTATGGGGAGTGAGGCAGTGTACTCTTCCAAGATTTCAATTGAAACATAATAAGAAAGAAAAACAATTTCTTCCGCAGCCAAGTGAGTCGACCCCTACACGGCGCAGAACTTAAAGAAGCACATCGCCCACCACCACCAATAATCAAGGTGCCATTACTGAACCACTTGCTGAATGGCTCTCTCTAGCACATCACCTTCTTCACTATATTATACCAGGTTCTTCACAATAATATATCACGTACCTCACTATATATCAGGTTCTTCACTGTGAGTATACTGTGTGTGTGTGTGTGTGTGTGTGCGCGCGCGCAACAAATACTACATTCACGACAGTTATTACCAAACACACAGGTAATATCACCGAAAGAGGTTTTCATGAAAAATAATTCCCTCCCTTATACTGTGTGGGAGTGAGACTGGGAGGTGACTATGAGTACATCACATTAAGGGGAAGAAAGGACTTAGAATATGGCCCTAAACCTCCGGCACCCATTAACAGGGGAGCCCTGAGACCGACCCTCGACCCTTTGGGCAGATGAGCACTACACCACACATTTACTGTAGGTTATAACGTGATATAAACCACATAATTCATGAGTGAAAGACGACATGAAGAGAGCCAAGTGTAAGGTAATAACATGGCGGGCAGGAGCACCACCAACACCTTGCCTCAACAGCTGTCAACACATCTACGTTATTTAAGTGAGAAGATGGAGGATTTACTCTCGCTTGCACTTCTACTTCACCCCCCCCCCCCCCTCCTCCTTCACCACCAAACCCGAAGGAAAAAAATAAAGGGAAGTTGATGAAAAGACTGAAGACGAGGGAGAGTGGCGGAGTCCTGAACCCTGTAACTAAATATACCTGCAGGTGTTGTCCGCCTGTCTCCCTCCCTGCCTGCTTGTCTGCCTCCGTCCTTCCCTCCCTCCCTTCCTGCCTGCCTGCCTGCCTGTCTCCCTCCTTGCCTGCCTGTCTCCCCCCCTCCCTGCCTGCATGTCTCCCTGCCTGCCTGCCTGCCTGCCTGCCTCCCTCCTTGCCTGCCTGCCTCCCTCCCTCCCTCCTTGCCTGCCTATCTCCCCCCTCCCTGCCTGCCTGTCTCCCCCCCCTCCCTCCTTGCCTCCCTCCCTACCTGCCTACCTGTCTCCCTCCCTCCCTGCCTGTCTACCTCCTTGCTTGCCTGCCTGCCTCCCTCCCTACCTGCCTACCTGTCTCCCTCCCTCCCTGCCTGTCTACCTCCTTGCCTGCCTGCCTCCCTCACTACCTGCCTACCTGTCTCCCTCCCTCCCTGCCTGTCTACCTCCTTGCCTGCCTGCCTCCCTCCCTACCTGCCTACCTGTCTCCCTCCCTCCCTGCCTGTCTACCTCCTTGCTTGCCTGCCTGCCTGCTTGCCTGCCTGCCTGCCTCCCTACCTGTTCATGAACGCTTTTTTCAGTCGTGAAGTTTAGAGTGGTGAGGTATGAGCGCGGTATTGTACAGGTATATACAATATTTGAATGTAGGAAAAAATGGCACAGGGAAAAATGGCACAGAGAAAGTGGCAATAAGAAAATATGGCACCAGGAAAAGGCATAATCATCAGACTAGGAAAAAATGGCACATTAATTTTTATTGGCATGTTTTCGCTAAAATTTTATGACGTTTGTTACTGAAACTTACTTAGAGTTATATCAACGTCATAACATAAAACATGACCTCACGTGAGGTGACCCACAGAGGACGACCTCTCTTTACCAAGTGAATATGACAACGATAAGCTCACCAAATATGACGGTTGAGGATGACCTGATCACGAGATCTGAGGTTGACGAGTTCCACAACAATTTAAATAACTCAATTCAATTTCAATTGTTTATTCCTTGATAGAGGAAGTGGGATCCTAGTGCTGTCACTAGGTACCCCTGAAAAGGATATCAGGGTCTGGAGATGCGGGGTATCGATCCCCGAACCTCTCACGTGCTAAGACTTATTTAAATAATGAGTTACTTAATGCACAAAGGCAGAACATACCATATAGGAAACTAAGATCAAACAACAATGACCCCCAAATGGATAAACAATTATTTAAAGAATATTATTGGACAAAGGAAGGCTATAGGTAAGAGAACAAATCTTGGTGAAGTTTACCTCCAAGATTATTATAAAGTATTGGCCAGTAGAGTTAAGACCGAGATAAGAAAAGCAAAGAGGAATAATGAACTGAAGGTAGCAAGGGAGGCGAAGGCAAACCCCAAGGGATTCTTTCAAATGTATCAAACTAAAACACGAGATATGATCGAGGTGTATAAATGGAAGTCAGGGCTAAACAAAGGTGATATAGCAAGTTACCAAACATCATCAATCCAGCGTATTCGAGTTAATGATGATTCATCATTAACTCGAATACGCTGGATAGCTTCAAACACAGGCTCGTTAGCTCGTAAGTTCGTTTGTGGTTCGTGAGTCGAAGAGAAATTTGTTGTGCCATTTTTTCCTAGAATGAAAATTGTGCCATTTTTTTCCGGTACCATTTTCTTCCGAGTACCACAATATTCACATCTCGTCAGCTCTCAGGATTAACACTCTGGTGTGGTCAGTAGTGAGGTATTGTGTATCAGATCATAAAGGCTTGGTATAGTTTATTTAATAATAAACACCGCCACTGCCGGCACAAAACAAGTGAAAGTTAGTCTGGCGTAGCTAAAGACATTTACTGCACTGTGGGACGCCAGACACAGAGGGCTGGTGTGGTGGTGTGAGCGAGGGGCAGTGATCGCCAGGTCCGGGAATCCCTCTCCGCTGTGACCTTGTCCAGTGACTCACTTCCACAACCATATTGTTTACTCACACGTGACTGTATTACAAACAGCGCGGCGTGGCGGTGTGTACATTACATCATAAGAGGAATATAATTAGTATAAAACCGTAGAGTAGCCGATGTAGCGCGGGACCCACTGTATACTTAATGGTGGATGTTTGGGCCAGGGTTAAGACCTGACCTAACCCAACCTAGGGTGGTTCGGACCTAACCTAACCTAAGGTGGTTTGGACCTACCCTAACCTAAGGTGGTTTGGACTTAACCTACCCTAACCTAACCCAACCTAGGGTAGTCAAGGCCTAACCTAACCTAGGGTGGTCAAGATCTAACCTAACCTAGGGTGGTCAAGACCTCGCCTTATCTAGGGTGGTTAGGACCTAACCTGCCGTAATCTAACCTAACCTAAGGTGGTCAAGACCTAACCTAACCTAGGGTGGTCAAGACCTGACCTGACCTAACCTAACCTAGGGTGGTCAAGACCTGACCTAACCTAACCTAGGGTGGTCAAGACCTAACCTAACCTAGGGTGGTCAAGACCTAACCTGACCGCGGCCTAAACGTCCGCTCACCCTGTACAGTATACTGCACCTGGACACAACCTTTTCCCCTGCTGGATACAAGACAGAAATAGAAGAAGGGAGAGGAAGAGATGAGAGGGAGCAAGAACCAGGAGAAACGAAAATAGAGAAGATTCCCTTTCATAAATATTTCCCCCCGCGCCCCACCTCATCTTGGGGAGGGGACGATCAGACAAATTGAAATCGGAGATGGAACTCCCTCTCCTGTCTCTCCTCTTCCCCTACTATGCATACGGGAAGGATGAGCCGAGGAGAAGGGAAGGGTGAGACGCACTGACAATTGAGAGGATGCATCTTGGCTTATCTTCCTCACCCATATAGAGGGATGGGGTAAGGTCAGGTAAGGGACGTGACTAATCTCTCTCAGCACACCTCGAGTAAGACAACAACACCTGGACATTGAGTCGAGGTAACACTATTTATAATGGCTATGGCAAGCACTTGATACACTTGAAATTTTAAACACTAACTAAAAATGTTCTTGGTTATGTTAGTCGTCTCCGTTTACCATCACGAACTTGTGGATCTACCTAGTGTGTTTGTTTGAAGGTGAGAATCACAGTGTGGTAAATAACGTTATGAGGAGGAGGGCGGTGCAGCATCACTGTTTATACATGTTTGGTAACTTAAGCGTGGACACACAGCAGCTGGGTATGTCAACATGTCACCTGACACAGCCACTGTTTGTCCTGCTAAACCTGATAACCCAGGATAAGGTGCTGCTCCCCACACCTTACTGTAGTGATCAGCACCATCTGTCACTCTTGTTCACTCACCTGTAATCAAGAGAACAACATTTCCAACTCGTACAAAGGTTGTCATTAGTAACGCAATTAATTTACCTGTTATTGTGCCAACCTCCTGCTAATAAATTATCAAAGGTAAACTTACTTTTCAAATCAATGTTATTTATACAGTTATTAATTAATACAACTAATCAAGAGGCTAATGTATATTCCAATATGGCTGACTATTGGTTCCACCCGAGTGGGGGGTTGACTATGACGTCACGGACCACAGGGGGATGGTCAAGCAAAGTTGTGAGGAGGGGAAAGGTCAGGCGACCAGTCATGCTCTACTTCCTGAAGTGCCTCTCTCTCTCTCTCACTACTACTACTCTGCTGCCACTCGGAATCGAGTATGACGATCATCCAGCTATGATACAATGATATGAGTTATTAAGGATGTCACTTTCGTTGGTGAACAGGGTCGTCCATAGAAGTTGCACGTGTGGAGGGCTACATCTAGTGCAGGAGGGGCGGCGGTAGTGTCTTTCCAGCGTTGGTACTTATCTGCCTCGGTATGCAGTCGAGCTGACTCGAAAGTAATGACACCTTCTCATGTGGTGCTCCTCCAAGCGTTATGGTGTGGAGTAATCGTCTCCTGGGTGAGGGGGTCAATTTGGTACTTGGTCAGGTTTGTCTTAAGACTATCCTTATACCTTTTCAGTTGCCCGCCGGCGTTACGTTTACTATTCATTAGGTGATTGTAAAGTAGCTGCTTTGGCAGTCTACTGTCGTCCATGCGGGTAACATGGCCAGTCCAACGTAGTTGTTCATGGATAATGCTATCCTCGATGCTCCTACAGTTGGTGTCAGTGAGAATACTGGCATTGTTCTCTTGTTTTCCCAGCGAACTTGGAGGATGGAATGTAGACTACGTTGGTAAAAGTTTTAAAGTGCCTTGAGGTGCATCCTGTACCTGTATATGACCCATGTCTCAATGTGTAAGGGCGGAAACGATCTTCCTGCTCGTTACCGCTGCTAACTCTTTCGTTTGCTGGTGCGGACGGCACTTGGGGCGGTTGGACAGAGGTGAGAACGGCAGCGTCTATCTGGGTCACCGGAGATTCAACCCAGCCGCCATACAGTCACATCTAGCTTCCCCGCTGTTCTTCAAATTCTGGCTGTGATCTCATCACGTAGGTCCTGGACTCATGGGCTGTGTCCCCAGACCTTCACTTATCAACTGTCAATTCTCTGGTCATCTACCACTACCACATACCACGACCGTCAGTTCATCTCATTCCGTCTGTGCCCCGGTGTTCTCCTGCCATTTCAAGACGTCGCTCAAGTGTGGAGTTGAATGGACGCTTCCCTACCCCGAGTGTGGATCACCGTGTTCCAGAACCTTCCCCCAGGGCCACTGCCGTAGGAAATGTCTGTTCATTTGATTCTTTCAGTTGTTGACTCCCATTAATTGTTTGATTCTATTAATTGCTGACTCCCATTAATTGTTTGCTCCCTTTAATTGTTTGCTTCCATTAATTGTTTGACTCCTTTAACTGTTGACTGCCTTAATTGTTTGACTCCCGTTGTTATTTGATGTTTGTTGAGTGGTGTCAGAGTTTTGTGTTATTTCTTTTATTGTAAAGAGATGTCAATCTCAAACGGTTGTTTGTTATTCCTCAGAAAACCATGGTCCTTGACTTTCCTTAATTAAGAACCTGATTAGTCTGGTAAGGGGTTTCTATCCCTAAGTCCCAGGCCTTTACACACTGCCATATAGCAAGGTGGGGAGGACCACTGCTCGATGTACGTGCAACTTTGTAGATAATTTCAGCTCCCTACAGCTGAAGACATGGGTATAGAGTCTACCAAAGGCTTGAGATGCACATCTGATCCGTTGTTTAATCTCTTCATCGATGTCCGCGGTGGTGGACAGGTGGAAGCCGAAATAATGAAAGTGGGTAACATTAGAGAGGGTAGTATCGTTGAGCTTAACCAGAGGACGGGTGTAAGAGAATTTAAGTCTTACGTACATTCACCTCAAGGCCGAAGTGTGCATACACATCTGCATAGGTGTTCAAGATCTCCTGTAGGTCTTGTTCAGTGTGAGCGACAAGGGTGAGGTCGTCTGCATACTGAAGTTCAGCAATGGAAGCTGCCGACACCTTTGTTCCTGCCTGGAGTCGTCTCATGTTGAAAAGACCCTTCAGCTGGTACTGAATGTCCACCCCGCCAGCTAAATTAGCACTGGCACGAGTAAGGAATAAGAAAATAGAAAAGAGAGTTGGTGCCAGTACACATCCTTGTTTTACCCCCGTTTGGATGGGGAAGAACTCAGACTGGGTGCCACTGTACAGGACACTGCCGTTCATGCCATCGTGGAGTTGTCTTACAATGGCGATGGATTTTGTTGGGCAGCAAAAACGGCTGAGGGTCCGCCAGAAGGCTTCCCTGTTGACCAAGTCGAAGGCCTTGGTTAGGTCGATGAGGGCCATGTACAGGTCACGATGCTGTTTTCTGCACTTTTTCTGAATCTGGTGGGCAGCAAAGATCATGTCAGTGGTGCCACGTGATAGTCTAAAGCCATATTGAAATTTTCTGCCTCAGGAAGAAGTCTGCTTAGGAGGACTCGGGCGATAATTTTGCCAGCTACAGATAGCAGCAAAATCCCACAGTAATTGCCACAGTCTGACCGGTCTCCCTTGTTCTATATATACTGACGATGGAGGCGTCTTAAAAGAGCTTAGGGGAATTTCCTCCTTTTCCCATATATTCTCCAGGAGAGGGTGGAAACGGCTGGTAAGCAGAGGTCCTCCTGCTTTATACACCTCGGCTGGGATTCCATCAGGCACTGAAGCTTTGTTAATTTCCATCTGTTTGATGGCAGTAGCTACCTCATCCAGGGATGGAGGACAGCTCAGGTGAGTCACAGCTCTGGATCCTGAGGGACCTGAGGGAGGCTGCGCCATGAGTGATTGGCCCATAAAAAATTTTGGTGGAATTGATAAATTCGTGCATCTTGTGTTGATCTGCAAGTTTTACATATCACATTCTTTATTTTTCAACCATTCGTTTTTAGATTGCGATGTTTGAGCTGGGCTGCCGCTTGCTTTCTTCTTGTGGAAGGTATACAGTAAGCTTTGATCCAAGACTGAGGGTTGATCTGCCAGTCAAATAAGCAGCATGTTTATCATCGACGAGTCCGTTGATTTCCGGGTCATTTTCATCAAACCAGTCCTGGTGCATTCTTTGGATCTGGCCGAGGGTCTCTCCTCAGGTTTTTTGTCATGACAGTGTTAAGAATACCCCACTCAGACTGGGATTTGGGTTGTTTATCAGCCCATGTTCGAGGTGCTCTCTGAAAGCACGTGCTACCGCTGGATCGTCCAGACGCTTAGTGTAAGAACCTCTTCTGGAGGCTTGTTGCCTCCGCCATTTTGGGGCGACGTGAAGTGAGAGTTTGGCTCTGACCAGCCGATGATCAGTGTCACAGTGGTCTGAGCCACGCATGGCACGGGTGATGAGGGAATCTCGGCGATCTCTTTCTATGACAGTGATGTAGTCAATGAGATGCCAGTGTTTAGATCGTGGGTGTTGCCACGACCCCTTGAACTTGGCCTACCTAAACAAAGTATTGGTTGTGTGCAGCACACTTGCTGAGGAGGAATAGGCCGTTGGGATTACACTTGCCAGGTCCATTTCTCCCTATGATTCCCTGCCATATGTCAGCATCTCTGCCAACATTAGCAGTGAAGTCACCTAGGAGCACAGTACATGGCCCGTCTCTCGTAAGTGTAGTGTAATGTTCCCTTACCTGCGGTACAGTCCTGGTTGTTCTCAGAGATATATACCAAAGACTGCCAACTGTCTGAGAGACTGATGCCGGCGCTCAAGACACCTCACTTACCAAGAAAGACTAGAATATTTACAATAGCCTAATTTATAATAGAGTAAACTAAGGGCTGATTTCACTGACGTTTAAAGGCCACAAAGGACATCCGTCATCTGTACAGTATAAGTGAGGAGCTAGCGGATGGTCGGGGACCCCGCTCGCCGACTCAAGTTAAAGAAATTATCAGTACAGGAAACTGTCAGATTTAACCTGTTTGAAGCAAGAGTTGTGAACTCTTGTAACAACCTGCCAGAGAATGTTGTAACAGCATCAAGAGTGAGCTCCTGAAAGTTCAGACTTGACCAACACTGACATGTCCAGGTAAAGTGTAGCGAGTTGACAAGTGACTAAGACAATATTGTAAACCTAAGCCAGTTTCACATATCTAGAGACCAATAACATAACCTTGACAACTATAAAAATAAACAAGATTAACTTATCTGCCCAATAACAACAGAGTCATGACACAAGTAAACATAAAACAATTGAACATCAGCAACATTTCAACCTGTACACAGACACAAGTATATTATGTGGAAAGTTGAGACATAACGTCATCA
The DNA here is from genome assembly GCA_958450375.1 of Homarus gammarus. Lineage (NCBI taxonomy): Eukaryota > Metazoa > Arthropoda > Malacostraca > Decapoda > Nephropidae > Homarus > Homarus gammarus. The sequence continues at coordinate 386,153 of CAUDMG010001099.1, read as the reverse complement.
TCTTGATGTGTGTCAAGGTGTGGGCGGAGGTGAGCAAGGCTATGGTGGGCGGGGTAACACAGCCAGTTCTTAAGTGTCACAGATAATACCCACCTCTGACGCCTACCTCCTTAATTAGGCTTCATTTGCTGTAAAAATGTGACTACTGTGTATTACGTAATATACACTCTCTTCTGTTAGTTTCTTCAGTGTGTGATGGAGGAACTCTAGGTAATGTGTTGTGTCATGATGAACGTTATACAGCACCCCCCCCCCCCTGAGTGGCGTCACACTCACCCACCACCCCCCCCTCCTCCCATGCAGTGCGCATCACCAGCATCATTTTCTTCCTGTTAAGAAAAATCTTCCCAACAACAAGTGAGGCACTTCGTCTCCATCATCATGTCGTCCATCCTCTCTGTCTGTCACCAAGTGTGTGCCACCAGACTACGGGCAGCAGGTCCCCCCCCCCCCCCCCCCACGTGACAGACGACATCGGAAGGTTTAACTTTTAATTCCTTCATGGTGCAATGGTGGTGATGTCAGCAATAATGGAAGTGGTGGTAGTGGTGACGTCAGTAATATTGGAAGTGGTATGGTGATAGTAGTGATGTCAGTAATATTGGTGATGGTGGTAGTAGTGGTGACGTCGGTAATATTGGAGGTGGTGGTGGTGATGTCAGTAATAATGAAGGTGGCAGTGGTGATGTCAGTAGTAATGGAGGTGGTGATGTCAGTAGTAATGGACGTGGTGATGTCAGTAATAATGAAGGTGGTGGTAATGGTGATGGTAGTAGTGTTGTCGGTAATTATGGTGATGGTAGTAGTGGTGTCAGTAATAATGGCGATGGTAGTAGTGGTGTCAGTAATAATGGTGAAGGTAGTAGTGTTGTCGGTAATTATGGTGATGGTAGTAGTGGTGTCAGTAATAATGGTGATGGTAGTAGTGTTGTCGGTAATTATGGTGATGGTAGTAGTGGTGTCAGTAATAATGGTGATGGTAGTAGTGTTGTCAGTAATAATGGTGATGGTAGTAGTGTTGTCGGTAATTATGGTGATGGTAGTAGTGGTGTCAGTAATAATGGTGATGGTAGTAGTGGTGTCAGTAATAATGGTGATGATAGTAGTGGTGTCAGTAATAATGGAGTTGGTGGTAGTAGTGATAGTGGTGGTAGTAGAGGTAGTGATAGTGGCGGTAGAGCTCATGGTGATAGGTTGAGACCCTAGGTGAGAAGATGAAGGTGTGAGGACATAAACCAATAGAACGCCAGCACAAGCAGAGGGTGGGCTTACGCTCGTCTGGCACAGTTCGCCTGTACACTGTACGTCTCACTACAGAGTAGAAAGACACGGCGTATACGAACGATGTATAGCGTCCGGACCTTGACCTTTGCAGAGCCGGTTTATCAAGGTCACGATTAACAAGAGGTTCAGTTAATCCCATCAGAACCCTCACGTGCTGCTGGACACCACCGCTCCATGCGAATGTTTACGACGTTTGGGTCAGGGTGGTTAGGACCGGACCGGACCTGACCTGACCTAACCTAACCTTGACCCAAAACGGCCGCTCACCCTCCATGCTACACTCGGTAAACAAAAGCGGGAAGGTAAAAGGAAAATAAAAAATCAAACTAAGGAAAAAACAGGAAAAGATGAGAGAAATACCCACAGTGATCCTTCACTGCCAAGCGGCCAGCAGTGACGGAGGGGAGGCAGAAGGGGAGGCGAAAAACTGTAAATAAAGGAAGGGAAAGAAACAAAGAGATAGTCGAGAAAAAATATGACAAATATAGAACAGATAAGAGAGACAAGAGACTGCAATGAATACTGTAAGGATAAAAAAGGATGAAACCTACAACAAAGGCAGGGTGAGAGAAGGTCAAACTGGGGGAGAGAAAACCGGGGGAGAGACAACGCCCCCCATACCTCTGTTGCCGCCCCTCATACCTTTGCTGCCCATCCCCCCTCACACCTCTACTGCCGCCCCCCATACCTTTGCTGCCCCCCTCAAACCTCTACTGCCGCCCTCCATACCTTTGCTGCCGCCCTCATACCTCTACTGCCGCCCCCCATACCTCTGTTGGCGTCCCTCATACCTTTGCTGCCCCCCCCCCACAAACCTCTACTGCCGCCCCCCCCCCCATACCTCTGCTGCCCCTCTCAAACCTCTACTGCCGCCCCCCTCAAACCTCTGCTGCCCCCCTCATACCTCTGCTGCCCCCCTCAAACCTCTACTGCCGCCCCCCATACCTTTGCTGCTCCCCTCATACCTCTGCTGCCCCCCTCATACCCCTACTGCCGCCCCCCATACCTCTACTGCCGCCCCTCATACCTTTGCTGCCCCCCCCCCCATACCTCTACTGCCGCCCCTCATACCTCCTCATACCTGTTGTCAACCCTCATACCTCTGTTGCCGCCCTCATACCTTTACTGCCGTCCCCCTCATACCTCTACTGCCGCCCCTCATACCTTTGCTGCCGCCCTCATACCTCTACTGCCGCCCCTCATACCTCCTCATACCTGTTATTATCCCTCATACCTCTGTTGCCGCCCTCATGCCTTTACTGCCGCCCCCCTCATACCTCTCCTGCCGCCCCTCATACCTCTGTTGCCGCCCCTCATACCTCTGGATAACTACAAGGAAAGGGGAATAAAAATGAGGGAGAGTAAAAGTGAAAGGGACTGAAAATGAGTATAGTGAAAGGGAGAGTGAAAGTGAGTGTGGGGAAGGGAGAGGTGGTGGTGTTGAGTGTGGGAGGGCAGAAAGGGTAGGATGGAGAGAAAGGGAGAGTATGAGGGAAGAAAGGGATGGTGGGTACGAGAATGAGGGAGGGGTGGTGGGGGTGAGAAAGTGAGGGAGGCTGTGGAGGAGAATGAGGGGGGGATAGGGTGGTAGAGGGTAGGAGAAATTCAGGGAAGGAGTGAAAAAAGAGAGAGAGAGAGAGAGAGAGAGAGAGAGAGAGAGAGAGAGAGAGAGAGCTTAAAGATGCCTGGCCTCCACTGCCACACACAACACCTTTAACTATCACCTCACCACGTCACTCACTACCTACATCACTACTTCACTTACTACCTACATCACTACGTCACTCACTACCTACATCACTACGTCACTCACTACCTACATCACTACTTCACTCACTACCTACCTCACTACGTCACTCACTACCTACCTCACTACGTCACTCACTACCTACATCACTACGTCACTCACTACCTACATCACTACGTCACTCACTATCTACCTCACTACGTCACTCACTACCTACCTCACTACGTCACTCACTATCTACCTCACTACGTCACTCACTATCTACATCACTACGTCACTCACTATCTACATCACTACGTCACTCACTACCTACCTCACTACGTCACTCACTACCTACATCACTACGTCACTCACTACCTACATCACTACGTCACTCACTACCTACATCACTACGTCACTCACTATCTACATCACTACGTCACTCACTACCTACATCACTACGTCACTCACTACCTACATCACTACGTCACTCACTACCTACATCACTACGTCACTCACTACCTACCTCACTACGTCACTCACTATCTACCTCACTACGTCACTCACTACCTACCTCACTACGTCACTCACTATCTACCTCACTACGTCACTCACTACCTCACTACGTCACTCACTATCTACATCACTACGTCACTCACTACCTACATCACTACGTCACTCACTACCTACATCACTACGTCACTTACTACCTATCTCACCACGTCACTCACTATCTACCTCACTACGTCACTCACTACCTCACTACGTCACTCACTATCTACCTCACTACGTCACTCACTAGCTACCTCACTACGTCACTCACTATCTACCTCACTACGTCACTCACTATCTACATCACTACGTCACTCACTACCTCACTACGTCACTCACTATCTACATCACTACGTCACTCACTACCTACATCACTACGTCACTCACTACCTACATCACTACGTCACTTACTACCTATCTCACCACGTCACTCACTATCTACCTCACTACGTCACTCACTACCTCACTACGTCACTCACTATCTACCTCACTACGTCACTCACTAGCTACCTCACTACGTCACTCACTATCTACCTCACTACGTCACTCACTATCTACATCACTACGTCACTCACTACCTCATTACGTCACTGACGATCCTATTTCATTTATTCTTTACCTCACTCATCACCCCTCACAGATCAACACATCTATTCCTCGTTAGGTGCGCGTGATTTAGGTATATGCTGATAACCACAAGGAAAGAAGAAAACACGAAGTTCCCAAGCGCTTTGGTGTAATTCACATCTTCAGGGGTGAGTACAGACTAAGGAGAAATACAAACCAAGGTGTAAATATACAGAGGAGGGTGAGACCAGGTCCACAATGGTCAGGTATTAGGTAATGACCCGACTAATCTTTAAATAACACACAACGGTTGGTGGTCAGGTCAGATGGTAAGGTGACCCGACCTTCTCACCTGGTTACAAATCTTCTTAATTACAAAATTGTCCAGTTTGTACATGCCATTACACAAATTCATGTTGAATGCTTCGGTACGTTTAATGAGACTAGATTCTATAATGTTCCTACTGTCAATTGAATTTCAAGTTAATATTGAGGAGGCATTATCCCAGTCAATGCAATGTTTATCCCTCAAATGATCAAACAGAGCATTGGATTCCTGGCCTGTCCTAACACTATATTTATGTTGTTTAAGTCTAGTTACAAGATCTATATCTGTCTCGCCTAAGTAAAACATATTACATTCCTTGCTAGGAACTTTATAAATGCAACCAAATGTGTTATTGGGGGAGTTCTTGATTAACATTTATTTAACAGTGCATGAGTTTTTAAATGTCACATTGACGTTCCAGGTTTTTAGTTGTGAAGGAATGTGCGAGAAATTTTTGTGAAATGGTAATATTAAGATATTCTTATGGGTGGGCTTGGGATCAGTTCTATAAAAAGATTTCTTAGTAATGTTTAGGCATTTGTCTATGAATGATCTAGGGTATTTAAGGTTTGAGCCAATATTATATATATATATATATTTGTATTCCTCATCAATGAATTCCGGACTGCAAATTCTCAAAGCACGTAAAAACATTGTTGAAAATACTGACTGTTTGACTTTATTATGGTGGGCAGAATAATGAATGTATGAACACACATTACTGTAGTTGGTTTCCTATAAATACTGAACTTAAAAGTGCTACCTATTCTGTGTACCAGACAGTCTAGGAATGGCAATTTACAGTCTTGCTCTAATTCCACAGTGAATTTGATCGAGGGGGCTAAGTTGTTAAGTTGTGGCAGGAAAGCTTTTAGGTCCTCATTACATGGCCAGAGACATAATACATCATCAACATATCTAAACCAGACTGCTGAAGGTGGTAAAATATTACTTAATAGTTTCTTTTCAAAGAATTCCATATATAGATTGCTTAATACAGGTGAGAGTGGATTACCCATTGCCATACCAAATTTTTGAGCATAATATTCTCCATTGAATTCAAATTTGCAATCCTTAATACATAGTTTGACGAGTTCGATGAAGTCGTCTTTCGAGACGGGCAGTGAAATATTATCCAGGGAATCTATGAGGAACTCTAGTAAATCATCAACTGGGACCTTTGTAAAGAGTGATGTTACATCAAAACTGACCAGTTTAAAATCATAATTAATGTGTAAGTTATTGAGTTTATCAACCAAATCCATATTATTCTTGATATTGGAGTTAGAAATGTTGCCAACTAGGGGATTTAGTAAAGAAACTAACCATTTAGATCGTTTATAAGGGATTGACCCAACTGAGCTAATGATGGGTCTTGCTGGGTTATTGGGCTTGTGGGTCTTGATTACACCGTACATGTATGGCAGTGGAGGTGACGTTGAAGTAAGATGTTTAATGAGAGTAGCTTTGCCTCTCAATAGGGACTTCAGTTTTTTGTTGAACTGGGTGTTGAGAGGATTATTTATGAGTTTAGAATATGTTGTAGTATCACATAAAAGGTCATTCATTTTAGAGATATAGTCATCTTTGTTTAAAATCACTACTGTGTTGGCTTTATCTGCTTTAGTGACATGTAGATCCTTATTTTTCTTATGGGCTTCGATTGGATATATATATATGGATATATATATATACTTCATTTTTAGTCCATATAACACGCAGACTTTGAACATACAATCAATGACCTCACCAGCAAGGAATCGAACCCTCGACCTACTGGGTGTGACTAGGGAACGCTTACCAGCGTTTCATACCAGCTGGATTCGGTAAAATGCTACTGACACCACATAAGAGGCACGGGCAGTTTCCCATTGAGGTTCACGGCGCCATCAGCTTGATGAACAGGCTTTGTGTGAAATATAAGAGTCTAGAACTGCTTTTAGTGTCCTTGTGGCCTAGCCGGTAAGCGTTCCCTAGTCACACCCAGTAGGTCGAGGGTTCGATTCCTTGCTGGTGAGGTCATTGATTTTATATATATATATATATATATATATATATATATATATATATATATATATATATATATATATATATATTTTTTTTTTTTTTTTTTTACGGTCATTAGCCCACCCGGGCACAGGTAATGAACCATATCAAGGCCTGGGGGGGGAGAAAATATAATAATAATAATAATAATAATAATAATAATAATAATAATAATAATATTATTACAATTAATAAAATTAATAGCAAATTAATACAAATAAGATAATAAAAATAATAACCATAAATAAATACAAAATTGAAAAAATAAATCAAGAGTGAGAAACAATGAGACCCTGCAATTGTGTGTAAATGAGGCAGAAAGTCATATCAGAAACCTGGGACTTGGTCACAATTTTCCTGTTGCCATATGGCAGCAGGGTCTACCATTAGACAACACAATATGCTTCCAATATCTTCCCAGGCGGTAGTACCTCCCTGTAAACTTAACTCGTTAACTTCATCTCACTATTTAACTTTAATCTGCGTTATTTCTTATTATTCTTCGTTAGCTTCGTCATCTAGATTCTCATAGTGTGTTTTATGTCGATTTTCGGTATTTCTTCGTTCAACGTTCGTATTTCTTCGTTCAATTTTCGTGGCTCTTCGTCTTGCATTTACTTTCGACATTTTATGCAATATTCTTCACTAATCCTCATTTACTAGATTAACCTAGCAGGAGTTTTTCGTTAACCCCGTTGGTTTATGTTAACTCATTACCCAACGTTAGACTACATCTCTTGCAGTTCGGTGAGCTCACAGCTGTTGAAGTGTAACGGTGACGTGTGACGGTGACATATGTCGGTGACGTGTAACGGTAACGTGACAGTGACGCGTATGGGTGACGTGTAACGGTGACGTGTGGCGGTGATAGTGACGTGTGACGGTAACATACTGAACAATAATTTGAGGTGCAACTGGATGAGCAGCACAATGGCCAAACAATAAACAACAAGTGTAAACAACGGAACATGGCCTCTGATGACGTCACGCCCGCCATTACGTAGGTGACTGTTGCCACATATGTAAAATTGTTACACTTTTTTCATAATTTTTTTTTTATGGACAGCAGCTACCAACACTATCTTTGGGAAAATTGAACTGGTGTTGAATTTTAATGACAGAACGAGTGTACAGTATATCTTGGTCTGAAAAAGTTCCCTCCACACTCCCGCGTCAAAGGCCAACATGACGCTCACTCACTGACTCCCTCCCTACAAAGTAGGAGTAATAATAATAAAAAATAATAACAATAATAAAACTAACAATAATAATAATAAAACAATAACAATAATAGTAATAATAATAATAGTAATAATAATAAAAAATAATAACAATAATAAAACTGACAATAATAATAATAATAATAATAATAATATAATAATATAAGAAAAATTATAAAAGTAATAATAATAATAATAATAATAATAATAATAATAAAACTAACAATAATAATAATATAATAATAATAATAATAATAGTAGTAATAATAATGAAAAAATAATAATAATAAAACAATAACAATAATAATAATAATATAATAATATAAGAAAAATTATAAAAGTAATAATAATAATAATAATAATGTTGCGTGGTACAATGACCTTGGCGAGCGACACAGTGACGTCAAAATCAATACATAATTTCCTCCCCTGAAAAAATACTCACAGGTCGCGTTCACTGGCGCTCACGAACTTAACCCCCCCCCCCCCTCCCCACAAAAAAGTATAACATTAATAAAATCATCTGAAATCCAACACCCTTAAATCCTTTCACCATAAGATTAACCCACACATAATGTTAACCAATCCTAATCCCCTTAATTTTAACGTAACCCTGAACTAACCTCTCCTAAATAAGCTTAAACTAACCTAAGATAATATAACCTACCCTAACCTAACCTTATCTAACCTATCGTGCCCTAACAATCATCCTGAAAACACGCTTGACAACACTAACACAGGCAACAACACTCTTGACAACACTAACACCACCCGTCAACATTCCTCCAAACAACACTGCTGACAACGCCCCTGACAGCACTCTTGACAACACTCCTCCAAACATTTACACAAACAACATTCCTGCCCAAACTCCTGACAACACCACACAGGTGTGGCCAGCCAGTAGTCAAGTGTACAGGAGTCACCCGAGTTGGTGAAGTGGTCAGCTCTTTATCGACAGTGAGTGACGCTCAGCGCTCACCCTTCACCACCCATTGCTAACAAGTTTATCTTATCTCTGCTGTTGTGAAGGAGCGGCGATAACAGGGTGTGGAGCTCAGAGATCACTGGGGGGGGGGGCAATATTTTTTTTCAGCGCTTTTTACTACGGTGTTCAGTTTTACAGCCTCACGCAATATGACGCGACACTGCACCACAACACAACACACTGAAGCACAACACAACAAATTGAAACCCAACACAATAACAAATTGAAGCCCAACACACTGAAGCACAAAACAACACACTGCACCACAACACACGCCACTAAAAGCTGTGTCACCTGAGGGAATCAAAGTGTTCTCTGACCTTACACCAACTGGTGACAGGGGCCCAACACCCGTACAGTACCCTGGAGCGCACCTCACTGAACATGTTTTACTGTTTGTTGTTAATGTGCGGAGTGTCAAAGAAGAGCTATTTTAATTAATTATCTCTGCTCTTTTTTATGAGTAATGTTTGATGTTGCAATTTATCCTTAATGTTTCTACACTTAGTTTCAGGGGTTCTTGTGTTGCATTCAAGTTGTGTATTGATAATCTAGACGGGTTGGCGCCACAAACACTTCGTAGTGTATTGCCCCAGATCAGCCTATATTTTTTTTTTAAATTTGCCCCCGAAGGGGCTAGTTCATTGGGCACCCCCTTACATCCAGAGCAAGGTGAGGCGCAAAAGCGTTTACAGCGCCCATATGGGATGCATGCGTAGTTCATGCTTGCCTTCATGACTCATGCATTAAGGGCTTTTGTCATTTTGGGTTTTGTCAGCAAGTTACATAAAGTGACAGAATGATGAGTGTGTGTGTGGGGGGGGGGGGGGGGGGGGGGAATTTCCCGGTACAATTTATCTGTTTATAGCAAAGCGTGGAAGGTCCCTAATAATGTCAAGTGCCAGGCCTTAGTCTAGGAGGAGGTAGGTAAAAAAGTCAAGAGTTACCCCGGGAGTTTGGGTTGGGCTCCCGGGAGCAGAGAATAGGGTGTTGGGTATTGCGGTCCCCTCCTGTAGCCCGGCGACCTTGGTGTGGGTGATGACTTAGGTGACTACAACACTCACACCCTGCTCTAACGTCCATGACCATAACAGTCAACTGTTGATGACTACAACACTCACACCCTGCTCTAACGTCCATGACCAGGCCCGTCCTTTCCGGAGGGGGGGGGGGGGGGGGGGCGCGAACAGGGGTGACCGCCCGGGGCCCCGCGGGGCCCAGCACTAGACCCAGTGACCTCGGACACATTACCTGTTGACTGGTTAATCTGAACCTGACGGTTTACGCCACCATCGCAACCGTGACCTTACCATCCATAGAGACAGTCCCATGGGGGTTGGTGGGGCCCTGCAGTGGCTGAGTTGCCCCAGGCCCCGCACCCCCCTAGGGACGGCCCTGTCCATGTTGATGACTACAGTACAGTGCCTAACTTTACAGTTGTAGTAATGAAGACGGTATAGTGTAGTGCCGGCCACCATATTTACCTCAACTTAATATTTAGTGCTCATATCTACAGTTGATCAAGTGTTATGATTTAATTGTTCCAGATGCCAGAATAATACACTAGAGTGTGTAGGGTCATGTTCTGTACTGCACGGGGCCGCCCCAGTGTGTACAGTACATAACGTTACTGTCGGGGATCACATGACCCATGTTTACTATGATCAGCAGGTGACCTCTTTTTTTGATATACTAAACTATACGGCATCGTACACAGTCATGTCGTGTTATGAAAAACGAAGAGCTACAGTACAGAAAGTTTTGCAACACAGGAAGTAATTTAAATTATAATACAACACAATAAACGTAAAACTAACTAAATTTAATAATACGTTATTCAATAAGTTTAACCTAATACAGTATAATAAAGAGAAAGTTCTGGCTAATGGAAACATGGCGCCTCTCTTTATTTCTTCAAGTGAGGGAAGTCCCCAACATAAACACACACAGAGGCGTGTCCATTATATATATATATATATATATATATATATATATATATATATATATATATATATATATATATATATATATATATATATATATATATCTCACGCGTGTGCACGGCAATACACACACAATGTAATATTTACAGTTATATAATTATATCACTTAAAAAAATCGATAGCTTAAAATACTTGCATGAGTTACACGTCCAGAGATCTTTCCTTTGTTGACCTGAAGAGTGAAGCAGAAAATCTATACCAAGAGGGTCCGGACGCGAGCCCATAATGACGTGAGACTATCTGTCCTCCCAAGTAATATGTAAGGGAGTAGCTCATCTGGGTGGTTACTGTATATAAGTGATCGATTACAGTTATAGAACACAAGTGGTTCCAGACAGTTATAGTGAATGGGTGATTACAGTTACAGCCTAGTATTGGTTACAGGGAGTTATATCGGATATTCCCACATATGAGACACCATAACACCGGATATTCCCACACATGAGACACCATAACACCGGATATTTCCACACGAGACACCATAACAACGGATATTCCCACACATGAGACACCATAACACCGGATATTTCCACACGAGACACCATAACACCGGATATTCCCACATATGAGACACCATAACACCGGATATTTCCACACGAGACACCATAACAACGGATATTCCCACATATGAGACACCATAACACCGGATATTCCCACACATGAGACACCATAACACCGGATATTTCCACACGAGACACCATAACAACGGATATTCCCACATATGAGACACCATAACACCGGATATTCCCACACATGAGACACCATAACACCGGATATTTCCACACGAGACACCATAACAACGGATATTCCCACACATGAGACACCATAACACCGGATATTTCCACACGAGACACCATAACACCGGATATTCCCACACATGAGACACCATAACACCGGATATTCCCACACATGAGACACCATAACACCGGATATTCCCACACATGACACACCATAACACCGGATATTCCCACACATGAGACACCATAACACCGGATATTCCCACACATGAGACACCATAACACCGGATATTCCCACACATGAGACACCATAACACCGGATATTCCCACACATGAGACACCATAACACCGGATATTCCCACACATGAGACACCATAACACCGGATATTCCCACACGAGACACCATAACACCGGATATTCCCACACATGAGACACCATAACACCGGATATTCCCACACATGAGACACCATAACACCGGATATTCCCACACATGAGACACCATAACACCGGATATTTCCACACGAGACACCATAACACCGGATATTCCCACACATGAGACACCATAACACCGGATATTTCCACACGAGACACCATAACACCGGATATTCCCACACATGAGACACCATAACACCGGATATTCCCACACATGAGACACCATAACACCGGATATTCCCACACATGAGACACCATAACACCGGATATTCCCACACATGAGACACCATAACACCGGATATTCCCACACATGAGACACCATAACACCGGATATTCCCACACATGAGACACCATAACACCGGATATTCCCACACATGAGACACCATAACACCGGATATTCCCACACATGAGACACCATAACACCGGATATTCCCACACATGAGACACCATAACACCGGATATTCCCACACATGAGACACCATAACACCGGATATTCCCACACATGAGACACCATATTGGGCTAAGTGTTGTTGTGATCATCATAAAAATATCTCATATTTCTTCCAGTGACACAATCAACAGGTTCTTCCTCCTCCCCTGTACCTCCTCTTCCTCCTCCCCTGTACCTCCTCTTCCTCCTCCCCTGTACCTCCTCTTCCTCCTCTCCTGTACCTCCTCTTCCTCCTCCCCTGTACCTCCTCTTCCTCCTCCCCTGCACCTCCTCTTCCTCCTCCCCTGTACCTCCTCTTCCTCCCCTGTACCTCCTCTTCCTCCTCCCCTGTACCTCCTCTTCCTCCTCTCCTGTACCTCCTCTTCCTCCTCTCCTGCACCTCCTCTCCTGTACCTCCTCTTCCTCCTGCCCTGTACCTCCTCTTCCTCCTCCCCTGTACCTCCTCTTCCTCCTCTCCTGTACCTCCTCTTCCTCCTCCCCTGTACCTCCTCTTCCTCCTCCCTGTACCTCCTCTTCCTCCTCCCCTGTACCTCCTCTTCCTCCTCCCCTGTACCTCCTCTTCCTCCTCCCCTGTACCTCCTCTTCCTCCTGCCCTGTACCTCCTCTTCCTCCTTCCCTGTACCTCCTCTTCCTCCTTCCTTGTACCTCATCTTCCTCCTGCCCTGTACCTCCTCTTCCTCCTCCCCTGTACCTCCTCTTCCTCCTCCCCTGTACCTCCTCTTCCTCCTCTCCTGTACCTCCTCTTCCTCCTCCCCTGTACCTCCTCTTCCTCCTCCCCTGTACCTCCTCTTCCTCCTCCCCTGTACCTCCTCTTCCTCCTCCCCTGCACCTCCTCTTCCTCCTCCCCTGCACCTCCTCTTCCTCCTCCCCTGTACCTCCTCTTCCTCCTACCCTGTACCTCCTCTTCCTCCTACCCTGTACCTCCTCTTCCTCCTGCCCTGTACCTCCTCTTCCTCCTACCCTGTACCTCCTCTTCCTCCTGCCCTGTACCTCCTCTTCCTCCTCCCCTGTACCTCCTCTTCCTCCTCCCCTGTACCTCCTCTTCCTCCTGCCCTGTACCTCCTCTTCCTCCTGCCCTGTACCTCCTCTTCCTCCTCCCCTGTACCTCCTCTTCCTCCTACCCTGTACCTCCTCTTCCTCCTGCCCTGTACCTCCTCTTCCTCCTACCCTGTACCTCCTCTTCCTCCTGCCCTGTACCTCCTCTTCCTCCTCCCCTGTACCTCCTCTTCCTCCTCTCCTGTACCTCCTCTTCCTCCTACCCTGTACCTCCTCTTCCTCCAACCCTGTACCTCCTCTTCCTCCTACCCTGTACCTCCTCTTCCTCCTACCCTGTACCTCCTCTTCCTCCTCCCCTGTACCTCCTCTTCCTCCTACCCTGTACCTCCTCTTCCTCCTCCCCTGTACCTCCTCTTCCTCCTACCCTGTACCTCCTCTTCCTCCTACCCTGTACCTCCTCTTCCTCCTCTCCTGTACCTCCTCTTCCTCCTACCCTGTACCTCCTCTTCCTCCTCCCCTGTACCTCCTCTTCCTCCTGCCCTGTACCTCCTCTTCCTCCTACCCTGTACCTCCTCTTCCTCCTGCCCTGTACCTCCTCTTCCTCCTCCTCTGTACCTCCTCTTCCTCCTGCCCTGTACCTCCTCTTCCTCCTACCCTGTACCTCCTCTTCCTCCTCTCCTGTACCTCCTCTTCCTCCTGCCCTGTACCTCCTCTTCCTCCTACCCTGTACCTCATCTTCCTCCTACCTCCTCTTCCTCCTACCCTGTACCTCCTCTTCCTCCTTCCTTGTACCTCCTCTTCCTCCTTCCTTGTACCTCCTCTTCCTCCTACCCTGTACCTCCTCTTCCTCCAACCCTGTACCTCCTCTTCCTCCTACCCTGTACCTCCTCTTCCTCCTACCCTGTACCTCCTCTTCCTCCTCCCCTGTACCTCCTCTTCCTCCTCCCCTGTACCTCCTCTTCCTCCTACCCTGTACCTCCTCTTCCTCCTCCCTGTACCTCCTCTTCCTCCTACCAGTACCTCCTCTTCCTCCTCCCTGTACCTCCTCTTCCTCCTACCCTGTACCTCCTCTTCCTCCTACCCTGTACCTCCTCTTCCTCCTCCCCTGTACCTCCTCTTCCTCCTCCCCTGTACCTCCTCTTCCTCCTCCCCTGTACCTCCTCTTCCTCCTCCCCTGTACCTCCTCTTCCTCCTCCCCTGTACCTCCTCTTCCTCCTACCCTGTACCTCCTCTTCCTCCTACCCTGTACCTCCTCTTCCTCCTCCCCTGTACATCCTCTTCCTCCTACCCTGTACCTCCTCTTCCTCCTCCCCTGTACCTCCTCTTCCTCCTTCCTTGTACCTCATCTTCCTCCTTCCTTGTACCTCATCTTCCTCCTTCCTTGTACCTCCTCTTCCTCCTCCCCTGTACCTCCTCTTCCTCCTTCCTTGTACCTCCTCTTCCTCCTTCCTTGTACCTCCTCTTCCTCCTTCCTTGTACCTCATCTTCCTCCTTCCTTGTACCTCCTCTTCCTCCTTCCTTGTACCTCATCTTCCTCCTTCCTTGTACCTCATCTTCCTCCTTCCTTGTACCTCCTCTTCCTCCTCCCCTGTACCTCCTCTTCCTCCTTCCTTGTACCTCATCTTCCTCCTTCCTTGTACCTCCTCTTCCTCCTTCCTTGTACCTCATCTTCCTCCTTCCTTGTACCTCCTCTTCCTCCTTCCTTGTACCTCATCTTCCTCCTTCCTTGTACCTCCTCTTCCTCCTTCCTTGTACCTCATCTTCCTCCTTCCTTGTACCTCCTCTTCCTCCTTCCTTGTACCTCATCTCTTTCTTCCTCATCTTCGCTTTCATTCGTGTCTTTGTCTTATTTTTTGCTAAATATGCGCACACACACACACACACAATGCTTAAATACATTCACACACTTACACAAACACAAGTATACATACATATATTCCTACATAGCGATAAACAAATTACACGCACGCATGCACACACACACATGCTGGCGTATAAACACATACCAACACAAACTATTGCGTACGGACACATTCCCACAACCCAAACATACGCACACAAATACATATTGACACAAAGCACACACAATATTATAAACATTTAAACTTATACATACATAAGAACACAAGAATGGAGGAAACTGCAGCGGGCCTATTGGCCCATACTGGGCAGTCCCGTTTACACCTAATCCCTATTGCTCATAATTATAAGCATCCAACCTATGTTTGAAGCTATCCAGCGTACTCGAGTTAATGATGATATTTGGTAACTTGTTCCATTCATCCACTACTCTGTTACCAAACCAGTGTTTACCTATTTCGTGCCTAAATCTAAATTTGTCTAATTTAAAACCATTGTTAGGAGTTCGCTCCTGGTTGGATAGTTTGAGTACCTTTGTAATGTCCCCCTTGTTCAGCCCTGACTTCCATTTATACACCTCTATCATATCGCCTCTCACTCTGCGTCTCTAGAGGGAGTGCAAATTAAGATGCTTTAACCTACATACATACATAGGGTTGTATGGTGACAGTGAAGGAAGCTGCAGTACTGGTGGTCAGGAATGTGGCCCAGGTCTCACTAGCTCCCTCACACTGGAACTAACTCAAGTCTCTGTACGAGTCCAGCTCCATATTTCATCACCAAGATTGTGATGAGATCTTAGGTGAAATGTTTAAATCTCTTCTCTCAGCTCTAATTTAAGGGAGGGGGTGTATACAGCACGAACGTTTAAGATTGTTGGGGTACAGTAGTCCAGATGTTTTTAAGTTCGGGTAGAAAGTGAAGGTAAAACAAGGGAATACCGTACACTTACCGTGGCTAAGTATGTGAGGTGTGGTAGGGGTGGGGCGTCGAGGTATCCTTAGGTGTAGTGGCGTTCAACCTTACTCCAGCTGGTGTCCGCTGCACCAGCTAGCTGCCCGCCCTCACCCGAAACTCCCTCTTCTCAAACAGTTTTTAATATCGTCTTTCTCTCCTCGTTTTTTGTAACAAATCTATTATGAACTTTTTCTAGTATTTACATGCGTGTAGACTCATAACTCACGGATCACTGCACTTAGTTCCGGTCTAGAGCCTGTATTGCGTCACAGTGGTGTGTTTATTTACACGAGAGGCCACAAGTGAGGCTGCGGTGTGTGAAGGACGTACGCTCACTGCATCAGGTCTTGAGGGCAACTCTTCGCTCTCTCACTGCTGTTCAAGAACAACACCGCTCACTGTAATGGCGAGTCTTGGCAACTATTATCCATGCCAGTGTTGCCACAATCTGTTTGAACTAACACAATATTTACTGCACGTTCTGCAATACATATACTGTACTAGTAACCAGTTTTAAATATGTAGTCTTCAAATATCTTTTATATCACAATATATATCATATTGCATGTCAAAATCATCGACCTCATCACTGATGGTATGCTCGGCCAATCAGCGACCACGCCTCACTGTCGACGAATAGGCATCCTAGATGTCGATGACGTCATTGAAGACAGGCACGTCATCACTTGCGTCACTCTGCAGGAGGGAAGAAAGGGGCTATGAAAACTTCGTGAACGTTATGTATTTGTTGATGCAATTATTATTTAACCTGGTGTCTCTAGGTATAGAATACTTAAAAGAGACTTACTTAAATCTTAATAGAGCCCACGTAAAGACGTTACAACTTATGAGGAATAAAATTACTGTAGCTTTACCAAAAATTATTTTACCTCGACATTGAAATGTAAACACATAGTGTTAACCAATTAAAACACAGATAAAGGATACATACACTGTGGGTGTAAATTCACAATAGTATTTTAATAAACACATCGTGTACTATCTCTATTGGTAGTTACAGCCTTCATTAACATGTTGATGTACCAAACGAGGAATGACGTTAGCGTATACACGCGTGCACAGGTACAGGATGTCATTATGTGATATCACGCGTGTACACCTTACCAGTGACGTCTTAATTAGGTGACATAATTATACGTTACTAGTACCTTTAATAACGTTACACAGATGTTTGTGCACCAACGTACGTGACAATGATTTAGGGCCGGGTTGTATGTGTGACATTTTCGTCACATTTGAAATGTTGAGTGACGTGGTGTTGTGTGGCCTCCATACAACAATGACCCCGGGTCACGTGTGGGAGGCCAGCACCGGTCACCTCATTATCATAGCTACAAGTAAAATACGTCACGATGTAATGTTATGTAATAAACGTCGAGGCACAACAAAGGTGATTGTAGTAGTGATGCTTATTGAGGATGACAACACACTGTTGAGAGGTGAGACATGAAGAGAGAGCGACCATACCATCCTCCTTTCAAGATGTCACGGGTTCGATTCCCGGGCCAGTGGAAGTTGTTTGGATTTACTTCCTAGCCCCCACTAGTCCCTGTTCACCTACCAATAAAGTAGGTACCTGGTGTAAGTCGAAAGTTGCGAATTCGTATTCAGGGAGTTGTTGGAGCTTCCAATAACTTGACATAAACCATTGACTCTTCAGGCTTCTACGCCCTTAACTCATGAGACATAAAGGCAAGCATGAACTTAGCATGCTTCCCTGTTGGGCGCTGTAAACACTTCTGCGCGTCACCTTACACAAGGGTGTAGGGGAGTGCCCAATAAAAAATAAATAAATAAATAAAATCCTTCTTTCAAAGCTTGAACATTACGGCGTTAGGGGCCTGTCCCACAATTGGTTTACCTCACGTCTGTCCAACAGGATGCAGTATGTCTGTTATAATAATCACCAATCTGACTCCTCGCCAATCTTGTATGGAGTCCCCCAAGGTTCCATTCTCGGTCCAGTACTGTTTTTGTTGTACATAAACGACATAGTCCACGCCAGCACACTCATAAAATGCAACTTATTTGCAGACGATAGTAATCTCTATGCCAGCAACTTAGACCTCCAGTCCTTGATGAGAACTATGAACACTGAATTAACTAAAGTCAGGAGCTGGGTAAAACGTAATAAACTGACCCTAAACCTCGAGAAAAACCACTACACGATCTTTCACAGAAGGAAAAACTTACCCCCAGACTTGGACCCCCTGTACCTTGGTAATACAGTCCTCAAACGCGAACAGAATACTAAATTCCTCGGAGTTATTGTTGATGAGAAACTTAACTGGAGAAACCACATACAAGCCATTCACAGTAAGGTCAATAAACAGTGCGGTATCATGTATCACACTCGTCAGTCACTCACTCTTACAGCAATGAAAGAAATATATCATGATCTTGTCCACCAACACCTGATACACTGTCACACACACTATGGGGGGCCTCTGGCTCTTCAAAAACACGATCTCCGGTTACTGCGCAAAAGAGAGTTGTACGGACAAGGACCTACTTGAAAAAAAAAACAGATCACACAAACGAAAAATTTGCTTTATTGAAAATTTTTAAATTTGAAGATATTAACACTTACTGCTGTGCCCTCTTTGTTTACAAATCTATCAATCACTTGCTTGACAATAATTATTTCCAGTTCCGGAATAATCAGAGATACAACTTAAGGCACCCAGAGCTACTACGACCACCCCCCATGCGCTCCTCTCAGTCCCAGACCTCCAAAAAATATCATGGTGTGAAGGTGTGTGGAACAACTTACCCCACCCATCAGAGCAAAGACTACGCTCCCTTCCTTCAAACCATCTCTTAAAAACTATCTATTGTCTAAGATATTAATATTTCTTGTAACACCTACAATATTAACAGTACCTGCTTTTATTGTACCATCAAAACTGTTTTATCGGAAATTATCATTTAAATAGATAAGTAATTACCATTGCAACAAACATATTTGCCAACTGGACATAATCCTGACAGCTCTGTCCTCCTGTTCAACCTTATTACTGTACAATCCACGTTGTACTGCTCCCCCATTCTACTGATGTTTTCAATTCCACTGTAATTTATGTAATTAAAATAAATAAATAAATAAAATTAATATATATTGAAGTGATAACCGTGGTAACATTATGAGATATTCTTATTACCACCATGCTATTGTATTATTCCAGATGATACTAAATGTTACATAATACTTCCTTGAGATAATTGTATAGTATATATCAGGTGCCTAAATGAGAGCTCAGGTTCTCAACTCACTCAGCCATGAACCTGTGTTTTTCTGGCTAAATAACTGTTTCAATTCAATTCAATTCAGTGAGAGGTGAGACTGAAAAGTGAGGATTAGGGTGAAGTTAAGGGTGAGGATGAGGGTGAGAGCTAAGGGCGAGGGTGAGAGCTAAGGGCGAGGGTGAGAGCTAAGGGCGAGGGTGAGAGCTAAGGGCGAGGGTGAGAGCTAAGGGCGAGGGTGAGAGATGAGGGCGAGGATGAGAGATGAGGACGAAAGCAGAGGGCGAGGATGAGAGCTAAGGGCGAGGATGAGAGATGAGGGCGAGGGTGATACACACTGAGACACACACCAGGTCTAGCGTAGCTTAACCTTCTCAAGATAAGCCTAACCTAACCATTAAGTGCAGAGTCATAATAACCATTAAGTATGGTGCCATAATAACCATTAAGTATGGTGCCATAATAACCATTAAGTATGGTGCCATAATAACCATTAAGAATGGTGTCATAACCCCCCCCCCCCACACCTTATCACCCAACTCTCACTTTCTCTCTGTGAGGATTTTTACTCTTGATACATTTCTAAAACTGATCAGCTTTCTTAACAATAACACCCAAATCTAACGTAACGTAACGTAACCTAACCTAACCTAAACTTACAACTTCAATATATCGTTCAGTTTTACATTAGGATTTATTAGTGTCACCATATTTACATAAGAGAGAGGGGCAGAACAGTGACGCCTTTTTGGGGGAAATGTGTTGGTGAGAGAGAGAGGGTACGAGTACATTAGCCCAGCACCAACAAGCTCCTCTTCACCCAAACACACTACAAATGATACGAGTATGTATATGAGCAAACTTATAACGGGAGAAGATGCGTTAGAACCACTTGTGTGTGTGTGACTGGCCAGGTAGTGTGCGCGTGTGTAACATCTATAAATCTATATCAGTGTACAGTCTCAGTACGTCAACTTTAACATGGTAAGGTCATCTTTTGAGAATGTCCAAATGCATCCCCTTCTAACCTAACCTAACTTAACCTAGCCCAACCAATCCTATCCGAATGCATCCCATCCAAACCTAACCTAAACTAACGCAATCTAACCTAGCTTAACCTAATCTAACATAACTTAACCTAATCTAACCTAGCCTAACCTAACCTTACCTAACTTAACTTAACCTAACCTAAACTAAACTAGCCTTACTTAATCTAATCTAATCTAACCTAACGTAACCCAACCTATCCTATCCTATCCTGACCTAACCTATCCTAACCTAATTTAATCTAACCTAACTAAAGCTAATTTAACCTAATCTAATTTAACCTATCCTAACCTAATTCAATCTAACCTAACTTAAGCTAATTTAACCTAATCTAACCTAACTTAACTTATCCTAACCTATCCTATCGTAACCTACCCTAATCTAACCTAACTTAACCTAACAACCTTATTAATCCTAATCTAACCTAACTTAACCCAATCTAACCTAAACTAACCTGGCTTTTTGTGATACACCTGTAACAGCCGACACAGCGTTGAACTCGTGGTGATGCCTGGCACTTGTGACCATAATAGTGAAGAATGATAATAACGCGATGAAGAAGATGAAAATTAAGATAAATTACATATCCATTACAAAAAAAAATATGTGTTATAACGTCTCTGTGTGTTGCTAACTAAATATATATGTCGGTTTGTCTGATAGTGAGTGTACAGTATAGTTTTTAAGGTGGTACTCTGTTAAGCTTGTCTCTAGATCAGGTCTGTCACCAACACACCCTCGCTGCACCACCTACATATCTGCGCTGCTTCGCCTACACACACTCCACCCCCGCACCTTTCTACTCCACCCACACCCACCCACCTCGCGCAGTCCGCCACTAATACAAAATTCAGCCCATAAGAGCCCGCACCGATAGATATAAGAACAGCACCATCCCATCTACTGTTAAAATAATAAACAACTCCTGATTTATGTATTGCACAGCTCTGTAAATGTATTCAACGCATATTATATCATTATGTCTAAATCAAATGTGTCTGTATATTTTCAGCCACCGGCAGCAACTCTATTAATAAACCGTTTATTATTATTATTATTATTATTATTATTATTATTATTATTTTAATTACCGTTCCGCCCAAGCATCGCCCACACAGACACAATACAGTACATTGAGGGGGGGGTGTGGAGGACGATACATGTGTGTGAGGGGAGTGTATAACGGTACATTATACTAACCTGTCTTGGCTTGGTAACAATAGTATACCAATTAGTAATATATATATATATATAGTTTTTGTGTGTTTGTTTTTTGCCTGGCGGGGGAGCTAGTTCATTGGGCACCGCCTTGTGCAAGAAGCGTTTACAGTTCCCAACAGAGAAGCAGTTCCCCATAAAACTCTGGGGTGTTTGACCTCTGACCTCCACAATAACATTAAAAAATAACCCAAATCAAAGAGAACTGACTGTCAGACTGCACAGCACTGGTTCAGGACACAACTGTTCAAGAATCAAACATGTGGCGATTACTTGTGAGTTGTTTACAAGTATAAAGAAGAGGCAACGACTGTCAGTCACCGTGATCACATGAGTTGTCACAGTAAACACACCTTATATTTCTCCTCCGACTGAAGATGGACGGAAACATCTGGTGTGGATTATGTTATCCACGTCACGGAGGCAAGTTACATACGTTCTCTCATATCCAATTAAGAAGACAATTGAGCCTAACTATTATACTACAGTATAAACAAGTCATACAACAAGCGGAGACAAAGAAGGATTCAACAAAAATATTTATCCGGATCACTATGTTCACAATGTAATTATACTTCTAATAATTATTATCATGCAATGGTTTCGTGGAAGGAATTTGATTACATTATGAGTGAGAATGTTTACCCGACGTCACCATGACAACCCGCGGAGCTTCACCACCACATCGCCAGATGTCACCTCCGTCCGCTGTTTACTGTTCCCTAATGAACTAACAACGGGGACCAATTTATTGTTCACTAACAATGGGGACCAGATTACTGTTCACTAATCAACTAACAACGGGGACCAATTTATTGTTCACTAACAATGGGGACCAGATTACTGTTCACTAATCAACTAACAACGGGGACCTGTTTACTAGTTACACAAACGGGAACTAATTTGATGTTAGTTAAGGGTGTTATAATATAATACTACCGTATAATTGCGAAAATGTGTTCCTACACTACCTGGGGTAGCCAGTGTCTCCAAGCGGCCAACCTACATGACCTATACCAAACCTATTGACCAATCACGTCCGTTGTTACACGACCAATACCCATTCATTCATAAATAGTGATACTACTTCTGTAACGATGCCGTTTGGAGGCACGAGTTACATACAATATATTGCTATAACACGACCACCACTACACACCGTCACACCCTGCACTAACACCAACACATACCACTACACCCCACCACCACCACCACACACCACCATCACACCCTGCACTAACACCAACACATACCACTACACCCCACCACCACCACCACACACCACCATCACACCCTGCACTAACACCAACACATACCACTACACCCCACCACCACCACCACACACCACCATCACACCCTGCACTAACACCAACACATCACATCGCCCCACCACCACCACCATCACACCCTGCACTAACACCAACACATCACATCACCCCACCACCACCATCACCACACACAATCACCATGACTCACTTGGACACATATTAATAGCTGATAATAGAATTATAGGTTTAACAGCAGGTTAGGTTAGGAGCAAGAAGTAAAGAAGGGGAGGAGACGTAAGAGTGAGAAAGACGGATAAAGAGAAGGGTAACACGTAGTAGTAAAAGGGGAAAGCAAAGTAGGACAATAAATAGAGAAAAAGAATATCTACACAAACTGAGAAAGACAGTAAGAGAAGGGACACACACACACACACACACACACACACACACACACACCTGTCATCATCCTCAAAAACTACAAACTAGACCCTCACCTCTCATCACCCACAGACCACACTCTCTCACCTCTCACACCCACACTCTCTCACCTCTCACACCCACAGACCACACTCTCACCTCTCACACCCACAGACCACACTCTCTCACCTCTCACACCCACAGACCACACTCTCTCACCTCTCACACCCACAGACCACACTCTCTCACCTCTCACACCCACAGACCACACTCTCTCACCTCTCACACCCACAGACCACACACTCTCACCTCTCATCACCCACAGACCACACTCTCTCACCTCTCACACCCACAGACCACACACTCTCACCTCTCACACCCACAGACCACACTCTCTCACCTCTCACACCCACAGACCACACTCTCTCACCTCTCACACCCACAGACCACACTCTCTCACCTCTCACACCCACAGACCACACACTCTCACCTCTCACACCCACAGACCACACTCTCTCACCTCTCACACCCACAGACTACACTCTCTCACCTCTCACACCCACAGACCACACACTCTCACCTCTCACACCCACAGACCACACTCTCTCACCTCTCACACCCACAGACCACACTCTCTCACCTCTCACACCCACAGACCACACTCTCTCACCTTTCACACCCACAGACCACACTCTCTCACCTCTCACACCCACAGACCACACTCTCACACCCACAGACCACACTCTCTCACCTCTCACACCCACAGACCACACTCTCACACCCACAGACCACACTCTCTCACCTCTCACACCCACAGACCACACTCTCTCACCTCTCACACCCACAGACCACACTCTCACACCCACAGACCACACTCTCTCACCTCTCACACCCACAGACCACACTCTCTCACCTCTCACACCCACAGACCACACTCTCACACCCACAGACCACACTCTCACACCCACAGACCACACTCTCACACCCACAGACCACACTCTCACACCCACAGACCACACTCTCACACCCACAGACCACACTCTCACACCCACAGACCACACTCTCTCACCTCTCACACTCACAGACCACACTCTCTCACCTCTCACACCCACAGACCACACTCTCTCACCTCTCACACCCACAGACCACACTCTCACACCCACAGACCACACTCTCACACCCACAGACCACACTCTCTCACCTCTCACACCCACAGACCACACTCTCTCACCTCTCACACCCACAGACCACACTCTCACACCCACAGACCACACTCTCTCACCTCTCACACCCACAGACCACACTCTCTCACCTCTCACACCCACAGACCACACTCTCTCACCTCTCACACCCACAGACCACACTCTCACACCCACAGACCACACTCTCTCACCTCTCACACCCACAGACCACACTCTCTCACCTCTCACACCCACAGACCACTCTCTCTCACCTCTCACACCCACAGACCACACTCTCACACCCACAGACCACACTCTCTCACCTCTCACACCCACAGACCACACTCTCTCACCTCTCACACCCACAGACCACACTCTCTCACCTCTCACACCCACAGACCACACTCTCACACCCACAGACCACACTCTCTCACCTCTCACACCCACAGACCACACTCTCACACCCACAGACCACACTCTCTCACCTCTCACACCCACAGACCACACTCTCACACCCACAGACCACACTCTCACACCCACAGACCACACTCTCTCACCTCTCACACCCACAGACCACACTCTCACACCCACAGACCACACTCTCACACCCACAGACCACACTCTCTCACCTCTCACACCCACAGACCACACTCTCACACCCACAGACCACACTCTCACACCCACAGACCACACTCTCTCACCTCTCACACCCACAGACCACACTCTCACACCCACAGACCACACTCTCTCACCTCTCACACCCACAGACCACACTCTCACACCCACAGACCACACTCTCACACCCACAGACCACACTCTCTCACCTCTCACACCCACAGACCACACTCTCACACCCACAGACCACATTCTCACACCCACAGACCACACTCTCACACCCACAGACCACACTCTCTCACCTCTCACACCCACAGACCACACTCTCACACCCACAGACCACACTCTCACACCCACAGACCACACTCTCTCACCTCTCACACCCACAGACCACACTCTCACACCCACAGACCACACTCTCTCACCTCTCACACCCACAGACCACACTCTCACACCCACAGACCACACTCTCTCACCTCTCACACCCACAGACCACACTCTCACACCCACAGACCACACTCTCTCACCTCTCACACCCACAAACCACACTCTCACACCCACAGACCACACTCTCACACCCACAGACCACACTCTCTCACCTCTCACACCCACAGACCACACTCTCACACCCACAGACCACACTCTCACACCCACAGACCACACTCTCACACCCACAGACCACACTCTCACACCCACAGACCACACTCTCTCACCTCTCACACCCACAGACCACACTCTCACACCCACAGACCACACTCTCACACCCACAGACCACACTCTCACACCCACAGACCACACTCTCACACCCACAGACCACACTCTCACACCCACAGACCACACTCTCTCACCTCTCACACCCACAGACCACACTCTCACACCCACAGACCACACTCTCTCACCTCTCACACCCACAGACCACACTCTCTCACCTCTCACACCCACAGACCACACTCTCACACCCACAGACCACACTCTCTCACCTCTCACACCCACAGACCACACTCTCACACCCACAGACCACACTCTCTCACCTCTCACACCCACAGACCACACTCTCTCACCCACAGACCACACTCTCTCACCCACAGACCACACTGGACCGGCCAATATTACTCTTTACTTTACTCTTCATAATCTTCTGCTTTGGTCTCAGTGTTTGTATTTATTTTATCTATAAGTTTGTCCAATGAATTATCTTCACCTTACAGTAGGTGAGGACAGTACCTGCTATAGTGTGCTGCGCTGTGTTACCCTTAACTAAAGGCTCGCGGGACTGCTCTCTCACTTTACAATTGTGGAAAATAAAAGCAGTCGAGTGCAGTGTCCGTCACGCTGCCTTTCTGTTTAACGTAAAGAAGTCAAGTCTGCAGTGTGCTATCCGAACTGCCCCTAACGGGCCGTCAGGTCAAAGGTACCCAATTCTAAGACAGGTGTTCGCACACCTGTAGCACCTCACAACATTTAAGACAGGTGAGACACCTGTGGCACCTCACAACAGTTAAGGAAGGTGACAGGTACACCCGTAGCACCTGACAACAGTTAAGACAGGTGCCACACACCTGTAGCACCTGACAACATTTAAGACAGGTCCCAGAAACCTGTAGCACCTGACAACAGTTAAGACAGGTGCCAGACACCTGTAGCACCTGACAACAGTTAAGACAGGTGCCAGACACACCTGTGGCACCTGACAACAGTTAAGACAGGTGCCAGACACACCTGTGGCACCTGACAACAGTTAAGACAGGTGCCAGACACACCTGTGGCACCTGACAACAGTTAAGACAGGTGCCAGACACCTGTAGCACCTGACAACAGTTAAGACAGGTGCCAGACACCTGTAGCACCTGACAACAGTTAAGACAGGTGCCAGACACACCTGTGGCACCTGACAACAGTTAAGACAGGTGCCAGACACACCTGTGGCACCTGACAACAGTTAAGACAGGTGCCAGACACCTGTAGCACCTGACAACATTTAAGACAGGTGCCAGACACACCTGTGGCACCTGACAACAGTTAAGACAGGTGCCAGACACCTGTAGCACCTGACAACAGTTAAGACAGGTGCCAGACACACCTGTGGCACCTGACAACAGTTAAGACAGGTGCCAGACACACCTGTAGCACCTGACAACAGTTAAGACAGATGCCAGGCACACCTGTGGCACCTGACAAGAGTTAAGACAGGTGCCAGACACACCTGTGGCACCTGACAACAGTTAAGACAGATGCCAGGCACACCTGTGGCACCTGACAAGAGTTAAGACAGGTGCCAGACACCTGTAGCACCTGACAAGAGTTAAGACAGGTGCCAGACACACCTGTAGCACCTGACAACAGTTAAGACAGGTGCCAGACACACCTGTGGCACCTGACAAGAGTTAAGACAGGTGCCAGACACACCTGTGGCACCTGACAAGAGCTAAGACAGGTGCCAGACACACCTGTAGCACCTGACAACAGTTTAAGACAGGTGCCAGACACCTGTAGCACCTGACAACAGTTAAGACACATCTGTAGCAGCTCACACCACCAATTACTCACTATAAATAAAGGTTACCCACAAAACACTGTAGCTGACGGTCAGTATTGTGTGGCACAATAATGAAGCCAAATAAAGCACAAATTTTAATGGTTGAATAATATATTTAGAACAATCAGAACCGCCTAATTGACTTAACTTTTGTTTCTTTTATTTATATTATTAAAAATGGGTTATGGTCTACAAGATAGCTACAGTATATTGACACATCTGTCAGCTTGTTTGTAGAGATTAAAGATCACTTTCCATTTCACATATAAGATAATTGCTCCTTTAATTGTAAACATGAGTGTCCAGTACAACCTATGTTAACCCGCCACACCTACTGTACTGTACTGAGGGCGGGACACGTGGCTCTCTGGCTCATTATTTCGTATAATTAACATCATTATCACAATGTATTAGTCCTTTAAAATACCACTTTGTACCACAGTTAACGGACCAGTCACTGTACCAGTCACTGTACAACAGTTACTGTACCAGTCAATGTACCAGTTACTGTACCATTCACTGTACCACAGCAGTCACAGGAACGTGGGCGGGGTGACCGTGGGCGGGGTGACCGGGAGCGGGGTGACTGTGAGTGGGATGACAGTGAGTGGGGTAACCGTGGGCGGGGTGACTGTGAGTGGGATGACAGTGAGTGGGGTAACCGTGGGCGGGGTGGTAGTACGGCTGGCAGCTCGGGCACGGCACACTCCCATTGATCCACGATCAACAGGCTTGGGGGGGGGGGGGGGTGGGGGGAGGGAAGATGCCAGGGGTTAGGAGGGGAAAGACTTGACCCACCATATGTTATTAACACACACAACTGATAACACCTTCATTATCAGTTGTGTGCATAGAGGAAGAGGGGGAGGAGAGGAGGAGGGAGGAGAGGAGGAGGGAGGGGAGGAGAGGAGGGGGAGGAAAGGAGGGAGATGGAAGGGGGAGGGTGAGGGAGGAGGACAATGAGAGGGAATATGCCACACCCTACCTTCACCTCTCACAGACTGTACTGTATGTTACTCCCGCTTGTTGTGTAATGTGGAAGAAATACCTGCTGGTAGACCGACAGATGGTGCACCACCCCCGGATACTCTCCCCCAAATACTTCCCATTCCCTCCCTCCACACACCCCATGACAAACTCCTTCCCGGTGCCCTCCTCAAATGAAATACAGGATTTAAAGAACTGAAAAATTTACTCACTACTGATACTATTTGCCTCCGCCATATTCCACGTTTCAGACCAATAGATGCAATTTGAGGACTCCGTGTAAATCGCCCCGCCCCCTAAATTTAATCGTGAATGTTAGCGAGTTATTGACACACACACACACACACACTCCACATATCAAGAAGCGCTCAACACACTGACCCTTTCGACTCTCATTGACCATCACCACGACCTCATCTGCAAATTTGGTAAGAAGCTTCTACACCATCCCCGACACCGGCTCCTACTACCACCTGAGAACCCTAGTCCGAGAATTGCTGTTCGACACCACAACCGTATCCAGCCCATACGTGCACGAACTGATCGCTATAAGAACAGCCCAGTCCCAACCATTGTAAAAATTATCAATAACTTGTAATAAATCAGTGTATTCACTCCCAGTAAGCACTACTCCTTACACTGTCACTATGTTGAAATGAACTGTAGTTTGAGCTTTTCCCCATCTAGTTATTATATGTCTTATTTGTGTCACTTATGTTACTTGTATATTATTTGTAATTCGTAACCCATTCCCCAAATATGTAACTGTATATTTTCAGCCTTCTGGCTGCCAAGCTCTTTCAATAAACCGTTAATTATTATTATTATTATTATTATTATTATTATTATTATTATTATTATTATTATTATTATTATTATTATTATTATTATTATTATTATTATTACTATTATTATTATTACTATTATTATTATTATTATTATTATTATTATTACACACACCATTTAACTTAACAATGAGGCAGTAGACCAAGGTACCACCATCACCTGTTCTACTACACCTGAGGGCCAGAGTCACAGCCACGTCTACTGATTGTATTATCAGCAGTGTGTCTTACTGGTGTTGTCAGTCAGTGCCACTTCCCATGTCTGTGACGTCACCTAGTACTGAACTATGTGCCTCTTATTTCTTCGCATTTATTTATGTCTAATTTTAAGTTGAGTTAGTTTAAGTTACGTTATGTTATGTTGTTATGTTTATGTTATGTTACGTTATATTAGTCTAGATTAAGTTAGATTAGGTTACGTCACGATAAGCTAAGTTAAGTTAGGTTAGGTTAGAATAGGTTAGGCTTCGGTTAGGGTAGGTTAGGTAAGTCTAGATTAAGTTAGGTTAGTCTAAATTAGGTTAAGTTGGGTTCTAACCACCTTGGGTTAGGTTAGGTTCTAACCACCAAGGGGCAAACGTCCACGCCACACCCAGAAAGACTTAAGGGTTGACAGCAGGACACGTGGCGACGCCTCCACCCCCAGTGCCGGAACAATCAACAGTACTTCCGGTATCACTTACAGTATGTTTCTATATTTACCTGCCAAACTAAAACACATGGTGGGCCGGCCTCACACCTCAACTACCAAGGCAATAGAGGAGGGGCATAGGGAGGGAGGCAAGGGGAGGGGGAGAGAGGAAAGAAATATTATAGTAATACTCAATAATGATCCAGGAACAGAGCGGGAGGCTGGGGGGGTCATTACTTCCCTCTCCTAGTACCTGCCTACCCCATTAAGGTGCAGTCCCCTTCACTGGTACATTTACAGAGGCTCGTTAGATTTTGTGCAGTGTGGCAGCCTTGTGTTTGTTTACAATCGACAGAAGGAAACTCGCAATAGTAAACATACCATGGAATCAAAGGAAAACAATATAAAAACAAATAGCTAAAAGTAATGATTTACGGAATGTTTAAATGACGAACTCCTGTAAACGCACTAATGAAGGGGACTGTACCTCCTTACCCCAGTCCAGCACCTCCCTACCCCAGTGCAGCACCTCCCTACTCCTGTCCAGCACCTCCCTACCCCAGTGCAGCACCTCCCTACCCCAGTGCAGCACCTCCCTACACCAGTGCAGCACCTCCTTACCCCAGTCCAGCACCTCCCTACCCCAGTGCAGCACCTCCCTACCCCAGTGCAGCACCTCCCTACCCCAGTGCAGCACCTCTCTACACCAGTGCAGCACCTCTCTACACCAGTGCAGCACCTCCATACACCAGTGCAGCACCTCCCTACACCAGTGCAGCACCTCCCTACACCAGTGCAGCACCTCTCTACACCAGTGCAGCACCTCTCTACACCAGTGCAGCACCTCCATACACCAGTGCAGCACCTCCCTACACCAGTGCAGCACCTCCCTACACCAGTGCAGCACCTCCATACACCAGTGCAGCACCTCCCTACCCCAGTGCAGCACCTCCCTACACCAGTGCAGCACCTCCCTACCTCAGTGCAGCACCTCCCTACACCAGTGCAGCACCTCCCTACACCAGTGCAGCACCTCCCTACACCAGTGCAGCACCTCCCTACCTCAGTGCAGCACCTCCCTACACCAGTGCAGCACCTCCCTACCTCAGTGCAGCACCTCCCTACACCAGTGCAGCACCTCCCTACCTCAGTGCAGCACCTCCCTACACCAGTGCAGCACCTCCCTACCCCAGTGCAGCACCACCCTACCCCAGTGCAGCACCACCCTACCCCAGTGCAGCACCTCCCTACCCCAGTGCAGCACCTCCCTACCCCAGTGCAGCACCACCCTACCCCAGTGCAGCACCACCCTACCCCAGTGCAGCACCACCCTACCCCAGTGCAGCACCACCCTACACCAGTGCAGCACCTCCCTACACCAGTGCAGCACCTCCCTACCCCAGTGCAGCACCTCCCTACCCCAGTGCAGCACCTCCCTACCCCAGTGCAGCACCTCCCTACACCAGTGCAGCACCTCCCTACACCAGTGCAGCACCTCCCTACCCCAGTGCAGCACCTCCCTACACGAGTGCAGCACCTCCCTACCCCAGTGCAGCACCTCCCTACCCCAGTGCAGCACCTCCCTACCCCAGTGCAGCACCTCCCTACACCAGTGCAGCACCTCCCTACCCCAGTGCAGCACCTCCCTACACCAGTGCAGCACCTCCCTACCCCAGTGCAGCACCTCCCTACCCCAGTTTAGAAAGTAGCACTAAAGACAGACAAATACAGGACGTGAGACAAAGATACAAGGCTGACAATGGTTACACACACACACACACACACACACACACACACACACACACACCGTCACCTGGGCTACCACATCTCAGAAGGTAAAGAGGAAGAGAATAGGAAGGAAAGAGGGTAAGGAAAAAAAGGAACAGAAGGGGAGAGAAGGAAGGAAGGAGGGAGGAAGGGACAGAGGGAGGGACCAGAAGGGGAAAGAAGGGAGGGAAGGAGAGAAAGAGGGAGGGAGATAGGGGGAAAAGGAAGGAAGGAGGGAGGGAGGGAGGGAGGGAAGGAAGGAGGGAGGAAGGGACAGAGGGAGGGACCAGAAGGGGAAAGAAGGGAGGGAAGGAGAGAAAGAGGGAGGGAGATAGGGGGAAAAGGAAGGAAGGAGGGAGGGAGGGAGGGAGGGAGGGAGGGAAGGAAGGAGGGAGGGAGGCGGGGAGAGAAGGAAGGAGGGAGGCCGGGAGAGAAGGAAAGAGGGAGGGAGGTAGGGGGAGAAGGAAGGAAGGAAGGAAGGAAGGAGGGAGGGAGAGTTACCTGAGTGTCGACCAGCTTCACAATAACACGTTATCGAGCGTGGTGGCACGGCCTCCACCACCTACCTGCAACAACGACACAACAACACCCTCAATAATAACTCCAGGTAGCGGCTCTCTCTCTCTCTCTCTCTCTCTCTCTCTCTCTCTCTCTCTCTCTCTCTCTTTGTTGGAATCTCACCCATGGTCTCTCCAGCAAGATTAAAGCAGCAGTTTTACCACACCGCGTTAAGCTTGTCACACATACAGTTGTCTACTGTCCAGATGCTGAGACAAAGTGAAGCAGGTAATCTTATATTATTGTGAGGGACTGGAGGTGTGAAGTAGGTACTGTAGGTCTGAGTTATTGTAGCTACCGCCAACGAGCCTAAACTATTAATGGTCCGCCAACGAGCCTAAACTATTAATGGTCCGCCAACGAGCCTAAACTATTAATGTTCCGCCAACGAGACAAAAATATTAATGTTCTGCTAACGAGCCTAAACTATTAATGTTCCGCCAACGAGCCTAAACTATCAATGTTCCGCCAATGATTCTGAACTATTAATGTTCCGCCAACGAGCCTAAACTACAGTATGTAACCAACAGTAATAGATCATAACCTCCTTCATCTTCTTGACAAATGAAAACTAATTCCTCGCGCCTCGGCTTTATTTTCCAACTTTTTTGTAATAAAATTTACTAATTAATTTTTCATGTCAGCGTTATTTATTTTAATGTTCTCATTACTTTTAAAGCAAAAGAAAAATATTGTACTATTATTTATTCGTTGTATGTTTACATTTTTATCACTATTACGTATATTCTTATATATATTGAAAACAGATTTTTAATTTTATCTTATTAAATAGTGGAAATACCGAGCTTGAACTTCACCTAACCCAACCAACCTAACATAACTTAACCTAATCAAACTGGCCTAACCAACATAACTTAACCTAACCTCACCAAACTAGCCTAAACTAACCTAACTTAAGGTTTATTCACAAAGAACTAGAATCACATAAACAATATTCACAAACACAATAACGTCTTCACTATATACGATTATATTTTTCTGGTAAACTATAATGCAGTACATTAAATCACCTGCGGTAAACAGTGTCTACAACAAGTGGCCGCGAGAACCTTCATAACAAACAAGCCTCTTGTGTTATAGGTCCTGGTACAGTACAGTATAGTACAGGACAGTGCAGTACAGTTCAGGACAGTGCAGTACAGCACAGTAGTCTCCCCTCCAAGATGTACAGCACACACAGCTGACAACACTGTTTACGGATGTTCAGATAAGTAGATGACGAATCCTGATGATTAGAGGTAAACACGTGACAACTTTGGCGGGGCACAACACAAGATACAATGTGGACTTGAAGTGATAATTTATACATACGAGAAATAAAGTGTGTAAACAATTCATGGGTTCCTTGAGATCCACAAGTTAAGGGGTCAAGTGGTACCTGGGTGGATGATTAAGGTGTAGGGGGTCAAGTGGTACCTGGGTGGATGATTAAGGTGTAGGGGGTCAAGTGGTACCTGGGTGGATGATTAAGGTGTAGGGGGGTCAAGTGGTACCTGGGTGGATGATTAAGGTGTAGGGGGTCAAGTGGTACCTGGGTGGATGATTAAGGTGTAGGGGGGTCAAGTGGTACCTGGGTGGATGATTAAGGTGTAGGGGGTCAAGTGGTACCTGGGTGGATGATTAAGGTGTAGGGGGGTCAAGTGGTACCTGGGTGGATGATTAAGGTGTAGGGGGGTCAAGTGGTACCTGGGTGGATGATTAAGGTGTAGGGGGTCAAGTGGTACCTGGGTGGATGATTAAGGTGTAGGGGGTCAAGTGGTACCTGGGTGGATGATTAAGGTGTAGGGGGTCAAGTGGTACCTGGGTGGATGATTAAGGTGTAGGGGGTCAAGTGGTACCTGGGTGGATGATTAAGGTGTAGGGGGGTCAAGTGGTACCTGGGTGGATGATTAAGGTGTAGGGGGGTCAAGTGGTACCTGGGTGGATGATTAAGGTGTAGGGGGTCAAGTGGTACCTGGGTGGATGATTAAGGTGTAGGGGGGTCAAGTGGTACCTGGGTGGATGATTAAGGTGTAGGGGGTCAAGTGGTACCTGGGTGGATGATTAAGGTGTAGGGGGTCAAGTGGTACCTGGGTGGATGATTAAGGTGTAGGGGGTCAAGTGGTACCTGGGTGGATGATTAAGGTGTAGGGGGTCAAGTGGTACCTGGGTGGATGATTAAGGTGTAGGGGGGCAAGTGGTACCTGGGTGGATGATTAAGGTGTAGGGGGGCAAGTGGTACCTGGGTGGATGATTAAGGTGTAGGGGTCAAGTGGTACCTGGGTGGATGATTAAGGTGTAGGGGGTCAAGTGGTACCTGGGTGGATGATTAAGGTGTAGGGGGTCAAGTGGTACCTGGGTGGATGATTAAGGTGTAGGGCGGCAAGTGGTACCTGGGTGGATGATTAAGGTGTAGGGGGTCAAGTGGTACCTGGGTGGGGGACTAAGGTGTAGGAGGTCAAGTGGTACCTGGGTGGATGATTAAGGTGTAGGGGGTCAAGTGGTACCTGGGTGGGGGACTAAGGTGTAGGGGGGGGGGGATCAAGTGGTAGGTTACTGAGGCTGGACATAAAGGAGGAAGTTATCAAAGGAATCTGAGAAGGGATGTGCAGCAAGTCAGGGTGAAGTGCTCTCTCTCTCTCTCTCTCTCTCTCTCTCTCTCTCTCTCTCTCTCTCATGTAAGTACATTAGTCAAGGCACCAACCGTGTAATTCGATTTACGTAATAATGAAAAAAAATATATATTACAGTACACACACGAGGCACTGTACTTGACTGCCTTCATTTCTTAATTAAACTGAAGGCGATATTGACTGCTGGGGTAGCCCTGACGTGAACCGGCTAAGCTATAGGACAAGAGACTAATGCTCTACCCACTAGACCATCACCTCCTCTCCTCACACTGGTACAACAATAAGAAAAAAAAATACATCTAAACCACAACAAAATAGGTAAAATTTTCTACATACTGATCGACATATAAACACAATTAACACAACATAACTCAACGAAATTTCACTATAAAACTCCTTGTTCCTGTCTGTCTAAACTGTCAAGCACTAGACCAGCATCCAGAGCTGAAGGGGGGAAAGTCTAAACCACCTTTCTCTCACGCCTAATACACCTTTGTTTATACCACAGCCACACCATACTACCACAGTCACACCATGTTACCAGTCACACCATGTTACCACAGCCACACCTATTACCCCAGTCACGCCACGTTATCACAGCCACACCATGTTACCAGTCACACCACGTTACCAGTTACACCATGTTACCACAGCCACACCATGCTACCACAGTCACAAGCACATGTTAGAGTGAACCACTAAAACAAACAAAGGTGACCATCGTGTGTTAGAATCGTCCATTTTGACAGAAAGACAGAGACAGACAGCAGTTACCTTGCCATGTCTTTCAGCAGCAAAT
Organism: Homarus gammarus; assembly: GCA_958450375.1. Lineage (NCBI taxonomy): Eukaryota > Metazoa > Arthropoda > Malacostraca > Decapoda > Nephropidae > Homarus > Homarus gammarus. The sequence continues at coordinate 350,240 of CAUDMG010001099.1, read as the reverse complement.
GAGATTCCCACATCACGGCCTACCTGTGTGTGTGTGCGGGCGTGTGTGAGGGGGGGGGGGTGTAAATAATAATAATAATTAACGGTTTATTGAAAGAGCTTGGCAGCCAGAAGGTAGGTGTGTGTGGGTGTATGGTAGGTGTGTGTGGGTGTATGGTATGGTAGGTGTGTGTGGGTGTATGGTAGGTGTTTGTGGGTGTATGGTATGGTTGGTGTGTGGGTGTATGGTAGGTGTGTGTGGGTGTATGGTAGGTGTGTGTGGGTGTATGGTAGGTGTGTGTGGGTGTATGGTATGGTTGGTGTGTGTGGGTATATGGTAAGCGGGTGTGGGTGTATGGTATGGTAGGTGTGTGTGGGTGTATGGTATGGTAGGTGTGTGTGGGTGTATGGTATGGTAGGTGTGTGTGGGTGTATGGTAGGTGTGTGTGGGTGTATGGTATGGTAGGTGTGTGTGTGGGTGTATGGTATGGTAGGTGTGTGTGGGTGTATGGTAGGTGTGTGTGGGTGTATGGTATTGTAGGTGTGTGTGGGTGTATGGTAGGTGTGTGTGGGTGTATGGTAAGCGGGTGTGGGTGTATGGTATGGTAGGTGTGTGTGGGTGTATGGTATGGTAGGTGTGTGTGGGTGTATGGTATGGTAGGTGTGTGTGGGTGTATGGTATGGTAGGTGTGTGTGGGTGTATGGTATTGTAGGTGTGTGTGGGTGTATGGTAGGTGTGTGTGGGTGTATGGTATGGTAGGTGTGTGTGGGTGTATGGTATGGTAGGTGGGTGTATGGTATGGTAGGTGGGTGTATGGTAGGTGTGAGGGCAGGAGAGCTTCACGGTCAGTGTACGTACCTCACAGGCCGACATATACAGTAGCAGAAGCTGACCACCACACACAAATGCACACACACCCGACCGTCTCACAGGGTTCCGTCAGCGGCACTAGTAGGGCAGGGTAGGTAGGTACAGTAGGTGCGCTGCGTCGCCTAGATTGAAAGCGGTTTCCCCTCTCGCAGCAGCAGCCCGGAGGAAACCTGGCTCACACACACACACACACTCTCTCTCTTTTGCTCTCTACACCACCCAACGTAAATGTCAAGGGTGAAACGCGGGTCGGCTAGCTGGGCCGCCCCTCACAAAGCCACAAGGGAAGAGGGGACTTGGGGGGAGGGAGGAGGGAAGGGAGAAAGGGAGAGGAAGGGGTGCATAGGGTAGTCATGTCTCTGTTATATGGTCGAGGTACAACACAAATCTTAACCTAAATCGTCTCCAATAGTCAACCCAAGCTCATCCTTCATCACCACGCATGTTTCCAGGAGGGAGGGAGAGACGGTGGGAGGGAGGGAGAGACGGAAGGACAGTGGAAGGGACGGAGAGACGGACGATGGGTGGGAAGGACGGTGGGTGGAGGCAGAGGGGGGGGGGAGGAATGGTGGTGAGAGGGAGGGAGGAACCGAGACGGACAGAAAAAGAGAGGGAGGAAAGGCTTAGAGAGAGAGAGAGAGAGAGAGAGAGAGAGAGAGAGAGAGAGAGAGAGAGAGAGAGAGAGAGAGAGAGAGAGAGAGAGAGAGAGGCGGTGGAAGGATATCTCAGTGCTTGTAGTTAAGGGCATCATAGGAGGTATAGTGAGACAGGACAGTAGTCCTCCCATAATTCTTATGTTGCATTAGGACCTTGGAAGCGGCTGACAGGTCATCTGGGTCACGAAACATCTTATAAAAAAATCTCAATTGAAACTTCTAACATTTTACTTAATTAAAAGTAAGATTAATCGTATAAGCACCTTTATTAACACATCTAAATAAATAACTCTCTTAAGACGAAACTGGTCCCGAGTTACGACAACTTAAAGCGTTCTACGTCACAGCTCAGCTGAGGACATAATACCAGTGTTCTGACCAAGGAATATCATAAAGAACAAACACCCCTTCATATTTTCCTTACACCCCTGACACTGGCGCCATCTATTGGACAAGCCAGAAATCAGAAAATGGCCATTGGCGTCCCCGGCATTCATTTAATTGTTTATAATTACACCACTTATCACCTTATTAGCCGTTCGGGCGGTTTGTCTGTTCTTTGTTAGCTTTGTTATTAATTATATTGCCCAGTGTTAGTACAAGAGGAAACTGGAATACCAGTAGGAAACTATTGATGCTTGGTATTGCGTCCGGACCAAGCATGACTCATACCTATATTCACACATAGAAATGTAAACAAACAGGCTCTTAATTATTTAATACTGGTTTCCGGCATTTCTAATTGTATGTTTGAAAAGATATAAAAATTACACTAGAAACAACTATAAAAGGACGGGGGTAACCCGGTGGGTGCTACTGGACAATCAAATTCACAACAAAGTAACAACAACTAAGTAACAAATGAGCGACCTGCCACCAGAATGACTAAACCCAATCCACACTAACCTGGCCCCTCTTCTATATTAATTGCCGATTGGTTCATAGAAAATTAAAACTAAATGTGTTCACAATTGGTAAGCAGACCTGTTATTATCTAAAATAATGTTAAATACATGGATTATCAAAGGCAAATTATTTCAAGGCATTAGCACTTGAGAGAGGATGTTAGAAAATGTTAAACATTTATTATAAAAGGTCGATTTAAATACACGCTTATATACGCGCAGTCCGGGGGAAGGTAAAACGCTCAGGGGAACCAATCAGCTGCAGACGAGGGGCGGGGCTTATGGGTCAGCTTAGCGTGGAAATACTAAAGTAAACCAAGTGTTGAAATGATAAATTAAACTGCAATTTAACCGTAACTGCTTAAGAGTCAACCACTTAACTATGAACTTTCCTTTTACTGATTTTTTAGAAGAAATGAAACACAAGCTCTCTATTATAATTTCCTTTTTTCTCACAAACAACACAAAGGAGGCAACACGTTTATATCTACCGCCACGCCCCGCGCCATCTAACACATGTTGAAGCGCAAAATATGTAAACAGACAGCTGACACGCCAGCGATCCAGCGCCATCTCTAGGATAAGCATTCAACTAATACGGATTGAATTACTTCCGTAAGGATAATAGTTCCTTATAATATTCCTTGGGTGGAAACGTGGAGTCTGGGGACGAGAAGGATGTGCTGATGTGCTTGCTTGGTTTCTGGAAGGACGTACACACAGCCAGATCTTCACTACTATTTATTACCATATTTCATACGTTATACTTAAGTTCCTTAGTGCATCACAAAGGTAGGTAATTGTAGTCTTCTGAATGACCATAAATCTATTTTTTATTGATTATCGTAAACACAGTTATATTTTAAACAAAGGTTACCATTATCTATATAGTGTACTATTTATTAAGTTTAAATTAAGAATGTCTATTAAATACCGGGAACAATTGTGTTGAATTATGTGTGCCTTTAGAGCCCTTTAGCTTATTACTGATAAGGCATAAAACCCCTCACACCTGTCCTGTGTGTGCTGTACACACCTTGGCACCCCTCACACCTGTCCTGTGTGTGCTGTACACACCTTGGCACCCCTCACACCTGCCCTGTGTGTGCTGTACACACTTTGGCACCCCTCACACCTGTCCTGTGTGTACTGTACACACCTTGGCACCCCTCACACCTGTCCTGTGTGTGCTGTACACACCTTGGCACCCCTCACACCTGTCCTGTGTGTGCTGTACACACCTTGGCACCCCTCACACCTGCCGTGTGTGTGCTGTACACACCTTGGCACCCCTCACACCTGTCCTGTGTGTGCTGTACACACCTTGGCACCCCTCACACCTGTCCTGTGTGTGCTGTACACACCTTGGCACCCCTCACACCTGTCCTGTGTGTGCTGTACACACCTTGGCACCCCTCACACCTGCCCTGTGTGTGCTGTACACATCTTGGCACCCCTCACACCTCTCCTGTGTGTGCTGTACACACCTTGGCACCCCTCACACCTGCCCTGTGTGTGCTGTACACACCTTGGCACCCCTCACACCTGTCCTGTGTGTGCTGTACACACCTTGGCACCCCTCACACCTGCCCTGTGTGTGCTGTACACACCTTGGCACCCCTCACACCTGTCCTGTGTGTGCTGTACACACCTTGGCACCCCTCACACCTGTCCTGTGTGTGCTGTAAACACCTTGGCACCCCTCACACCTGTCCTGTGTGTGCTGTACACACCTTGGCACCCCTCACACCTGCCCTGTGTGTGCTGTACACACCTCGGTACATTATAGTTTATATCCACACAAGTAGTTCATACACGGAGCCAGCCATTATCCCAACATAATCCAACCTAATATGTAAGAACGAGATCCCCTCCCTTCTTCCCCACATCATCCCATCTATTCCCCTCCCCCCCGCCTCCCTCCCCTCACCCCTCCTCTTCCTTAACCGGTCTTCCACCCCACCTACCTCCCCACCACCTTCTCACCAAAGAAATGTTGATCCTTCGTCATTCAGTTGTGTGCATAAAGGAAAGCTTCTGACCCAGGGGAGAGGAATGTCTTTTTATAGTAACAAATAAAAATTTCAACATATTTTTCTGGCGGGTCACGACTGACTTCTTCATATTACTATTTTCACTTCTGTTTATTTCCAAAGACGGGGGGGGGGGGGGGGAGATGGTGTTGGAGGAGGAGGTGGTTGTGTTGGAGGTGGAGGAGGTCTTGGAGGATGAGGTGGTATTGATGGAGGTGGTGGATGGATTGCAGGTGGGGTGGTGTTGGAGGAGGAAGAGGTGTTGGAAATGGAGGTGGTGTTGGAGGTGTTGGAAGTGGAGGAGGTGTTGGAAGTGGAGGAGGTGTTGGAGGTGGAGGTGGTGTTGGAGAAGGTGTTGGAGGTGTTGGAAGTGGAGGAGGTGGAGGTGGTGTTGGAAGTGGAGGTGGAGGAGGTGGAGGTGGTGTTGGAGGAGGAGGTAACCACTAAGGTACTTGAGGGCATCATCACTGCAGGAGAAGGTATTAAGGTCACACAACTCCAGCGGCTTGTGTGTGTGTGTGTGTGTATGTGTGTGTGCATGTATGTATGTATGTGTGTGTATGTATGTATGTGTGTGTATGTGTGTGTGTGTGTGTGTGTGCATTGTGGTTCTGACCTTAATATATTGGGGTCTTGGCCTTGATATAAGGGACGTGACCCCCAATATGATTGTTTTGGTTGTGTTCCTCTGGACTTTGAAGAGTAAACCTTAGACTTTTGGTGAGAGGTGAGAGTGGTGGGGGGACATAGGTGAGAGGTGAGTGTGAGAGTGGTGGGGGGACATAGGTGAGAGGTGA